>CAXITT010000275.1:755033-768067 GCA_964033795.1 Lymnaea stagnalis
ATTGAAGTAGATCTTATAGAATGCCTGGATTTCACACTTTGCCTGTAACATGTGTAATTGGAGGGCTTGGTGGAATAAGGTGCCTACATTTTTTAGGTAGCTTGGATTTCACCAAGTCCTTAAGTTACCAAACAAGTCACCATTATTTTTAACATTTCTTTTGTAAAGATACCTCACTGTATATCACCAGGAGTATTCATGTTTTCATCTCTTTGGAGATAGTCTCGCGGGGATATTTTTTGTTTTTCTCCCCCTAAAATAAAGAGCATTCATGTTTTCATTTTCTTTTTTTCAATTAAATAAATTTTTTAACCACACCACTTAAAGATTTTTTGTTTCAAATATTTATTTCTTTTATATACATATTTTCTTTTTCTCTCATACTCTTTACATACATTTATTTATATTTCAATCTTTTTCTCTCACTTGCATACAATTAGTTAAGCACCATCTATTTATTGAAGCAATGTACATATCTTCTCTTTACCTCACATACAATAATAAGCACCATCTATTTATTTAACAGCAATGTAAGATATTAACTTTTCTTCATACTCTTTGCCTTGAATTGCTAGGCGTCAACGTCTTCCCTCATACTTTTTGTCAACACCATCTGAAAAATAAAAGAAGTATTTCTAAGATTTGTTATCGGTAAAATTAATTGCTACCATACTTACAGCTAAAAGAATGAATTGGTTTAAATCTATCATTGGCATTTTCAATTGTAATAAAGCATATCTTTAATCACATTTATCGTTACATCTCTTGTTTTTGTTATGTTGTTAAATAAATATTTTAATTAAGCTCATGTAACTAGAGCTTGTTGTTTTGTTAAATACAGCATGTATTTAACAATAAATGTGATTAAACATATGCTTGAATTTATTTGTATCATATTATAATTGAAAATGCCTATCATAGATTTAAACCAATTCGTTCTTTTAGCTGAAGCAATTTTAAAAGCTCGTGATTTGCCAATTTAAATGAAGTTCTCATTTAATTATTCTAAATTATGTAAGTAAATTTAGAATAATTAAATGAGACCTTCATTTAAATTGGCAAATCACAAGCTTTTAAATTTCCTTCAGTGACTTTACTGATAATATCACCAATGACAGTTTATGGGTTCAACTGAACTTCACTTCCTTGGTCACCAGCTTGTAAATGCTAAACTCATTTCTGATACATATCTACATTCACAGGATCACCAATAACCCTTTGCATAAAAAAAAGATGATAATTCAATCAGATAATTTTATCAGTCATGCACAACTTTTTAACTCTCGTAAAATAACCAAAGTTAGAATATAAATACATTTGGATTACTTCATTAACATGAGCAGTGGTAATATCAGGTCACCTTGGGAACTTTTCTGACTACTGAAGTATGCCCTATTTCCTGCCGATATTCTTTCTTTTATTTCTGTTACTAATTCATTTCTTTCATTTAATAAAGATCCTACGTATTTGAATTGATTACCTTTTTCAAAAGTGTGTTTTTTAATTTTGATGACTTCATCCCTACTTATAGTGATTTTATGCTCGAAGCATTATCATCGCGAGAGTGAACTTGAATGCTTTAATTTTATTTGAGTTAATTTTTAAACTAGAAATTCTATAGCTAATTCATTTTATAAATTCTTCTAATTCAATAAAGGCTTTTGATATATCTTTCCTACTTTTCCCTTACAGTGCTGACAAAGTCATCAGCATATGCAAGAAGGGGTTGATTGTAGAGAGCGGGTCTTGGTTTTTCCTCAGATGTCAATGTGTGCATTTCTCAACCCATTTGGGAGTCGATTAACTCTTTCCCAAGGGTTACCTAAGACTATCAGAAGACACACATGTGTCACCACACATGACAAACATTATTAAAGAGTTGTAGCATTAGGAAGTTGAAAACCACTTTTATAACTCTATCCAATTTTTAGATTAAATGATTAAATAGCATGTATGACAGTGAGTCTCCTTGCTTAGACCTCGTCTAATCTGAAATTCCTTTAAATATTCTCCCTGAACCTCGTAAGCAAACATTTTTTCAGTTTTTTTATGTATCAATCTTATAAAGATATTTTCTTTTCTGGTTGTGTTCGTTGCTGCATCCATGTACTGGCATCTGTGCAACGGTTGGTGTATGATGTTGCTATTCTAACAGCTCCTAGCTGATGCCAGGGCAGAGTTCACAGTGGCATTGTCCAGGTTGTTCCATGCTATTATTGTGGGTGGGAAGAAACAGTGCACTTTGAAGCATTTGCTAATGTTTCGGGTGTAATTGTTTAGTGAGCGTTTTGCTCTGATCAGTCTACCCGGCTTCTGTGGGGTGAGCTACGTGCCTGTTGCGATGGCCGGCACCAGTTCCATGATCACTTTATATAAGAATGTCAGGCAGAGTCCCTCTCATCTGTCTTTAATGGGGGGGGGGGGGGCAGTCAAATCTTTTTAAGAGGCCAGTCACGAAGTTAGAAGTGATGGATTTGTAGTCTCGAGCGATAAAACGCACCCCGTATGTTGAATTCGCTCCATCTTTTCTAATTCTTGCTTAATGTGTGGGTCCCAGATGATCGCACCATATTCTAATAGTGGATGGACAAGTGAGCGATAAGCATTTCGTTTGCAGAAAGTTGGGCAGTGGAGCAGATTTCTTCGGATGAAACCAAGGTTGGAGTTGGCTTTTTAAAAATTTTTTGTTTATATGGGGTGACCATTTTAGATTATTTGATGCTTGTTGGAGAATTGTCTCGTTTAGGTTCATGTTTTTTTCTCTTGAGAGGGTCATTGTGTAGCATTTGATTTCATGCCCCCGTTGTCCGCTCAATTCATAAGGCACTTCAAATCTGTTTGGAGGTGGTTGTTGTCATCGTAGCCGTTTATCTCTCTGTAAACAAGACAGTCATCTTCAAACAGCCTCACTTGAGATGTTTATGTGACAGAGGAAGAGGAGGGGGCCCAGCACTTTGCCTTGTGGAACTCCTGAGTCTACGGTAGCTTTCCCTGATTGGACACCGTCTACCACTACTTACATGTTATGTTGTGTTAGGTATGTTGAGAGCCAGGAGTGAAGGTTGCCGGTAATGCTGTAGTGGTGGAACAGTGTTGAAGGCCTTGGAGAATAGCCATGTCAACCTGGTTTTGATGCTGTCATATGCCAAAAGAGTTGATGTACTGGGATATTATGTTTGTTACATTTCTCTAATAGCAGACCTGTTTACTCTTACGATTTTGAGGTGTAAACATTATATATACTGTATGCTTATTTTTTACTATAAATCTAAAGTATTGTACGATTTTAAGAGTTTGAGGGTAAGCAGGTCTGTAATAGCATCCGATCAGTCGTTAATCTGTTTTGTCTGAATCCACATTGGAAATCACCTAGCATTTCTTCAGTGAAAGGCTGTAGCCTTTTGGCAACTACTTTCGTCAGTATTTTCTACGTAAAATTTAAAAGGGAAATTCCTTTGTAGTTTGCCATTCTGTGGAATTTTCTCTTCTTGACAAATTTTAGTTATAAGTTCTGCTGTGATGAGATCTTCTCCAGGGGCTTTGTGGTTTTTCATAGAATTGATTACTTCTGAAGTTTCTTCTAAGAGTTGACTACTTTATTAAAGGGTCTGGTCCTCCATTTGGTGGTTGATAATCTTCATCTTGTCTATTGTCTGCACTTCTTATGTCCTGAAAATTTTCAGCCTCTCCAGTACTTTACTATTTTCCTTAATTAATTCTGCGGTCTGGCTTGGTATCCATTTTTTTCATCTTTTATCTTTATGTACATTGCTCTGATGTTTCCCTCCCTTGATTAAGTCTTCTTTTCCATTTAGCCTTTTCCCATGTCCTCTTTTTCTTCCTAAACATTTTTCTGGGTTTCCTCCTTTCTTCCACAGTCTGTCTGCATTCATTATCAAATCAGCCTACCCTATTGTTAGATTGCTGGAATCCTCCTACTTTTTCTGATGTTTTTACAGCATTTCTTTAATCGTATCCCACTGTTCATTTATGTTGACTCTGGATAACCATCTTATTTCTGTGTACAAGAGAAGGCATCTGTGCTCTGCGTCCATCTCCTCACAAAGCTGCTCAAACAGGTGTGAGTAAAAGGCGTGTGCTTTGATGTGGTTAATAACTTTAACGACATCAATCAATACGCTGTTAAATTCCGGTGACATTTTGCAGCGTGCCAGTATTTCCCTGTGAATAATGCAATACATAGATTCACTCTCAGGTGCAACCTCCTTAATCCGAGCCGCTACACCAGACAGTCGTCCGGGCATGGCAGCAGCTCTGTCTGTGCATATGACGACACAAAAAGGGCCGTTTTAGTTGTCCTGATATATAACCATCAGTGGCTTGTACAGTTCTGCTCCTGGAGTGCTTGTTGGCAAAGATAGTTACATAAAAAATCCTAATGCACATCCTCCTGATAAAGATATCGCACATAAACAAGTCGTATTGCCTTGTTGTTGATATCTGTAGATTCCACAACCTGTAGTGCGTACCACGGTGATGTATTAAACATCTCCAACAATTGTGTCTTAATGTCTTCGGCTATTTCTTCAATGCGCCCTAGTCACAATGCTAGGCAACAAAGGCACATATGCTATCTTTTAACAGCAGCCTCTCCTAGAAGTTCACTTCAAATGTCTTTAGTGGAGGGCAAGATCAATTCTTCACCAATAGTCAATGGCTTTTTAGCATTAGCAATACGGTTAGCCATCAAATATGATGCTCTCAGTGCGAGAGGCCAGTAAATAAAATGGAAATAATTTAATGTTTCTTGGGCGGCCCGGTACCATTTGATCCACGGACCGTACCGGCCCGGGGTTTGGGGACCACTGCTCTAAATCAGCGGTTCTCAACCTGTAAGGCGTGACCCTGTAATTGGGGGTCGCCTAAGACCATTGGAAAACACACATTTTCGATGCTGATGGTCTTAGAAACCGATTGATTTGGTCCTGCTAAAAAACCAGAAATGTCAGAAATTTTCATTATGATTGGAGGCGAATTTGTTATGAAATTAGGTGCAATTTCCGTAACTAACAACACTGTCCGTAGAAAAACAGATGACATGTCTGTTGATATTCTTGATCAGGTAATCCAGGAAATTAAATCTGCTCTACTTAAATATTTAGTATCCAGCTTGATGAATCTACAGACATTGCAAACTGTTCACAGCTACTAGTTTACATGAGGTATATTAATGACGGTGACTTTAAGATGAGTTTCTTTTTTGCAAAACTCTTGAAACGACAACTACTGCATGTGATGTATTTGACACAGTTTGTTTATTTCTGAAAGATCATAATATCTCTTGGAAAAGGTTTGGGTTGTTTGCTTGGATGTCGATATGAATTCAATGTTTAATACCGAATGCGTCACAAAAAGTCATTGGAACTTACTGATGGATTGATCGGCAAATATTAGCGACAAAGTTTCGTAACTTCTGTCAATTTTGTAAAGGCAAGCAATTTAAACATTCGACTGTGCAATGAGTTGATGCGTCGAACCTTGCTCTGCTATTTCACACCGAAATGAGATGGTTGTTGAAAGGAAAAGTTTTAAAAAGTGAGCTTCGTGATAAACTCAAAACTATTTTAAAATCAGAAAGCAAGACCGCAGTTCAAAGCTCTTTTTAGTGATAAAACTGAACTGCAGAAAATAGCTACTTGGTTGACATCTTTTCCATCTTAAATGAGTTAAATTTATCACTGCAAGGACCCAATGCAAAATCCCTCAATTTCCCTAAAGAGATGCGATCATTTAAATTTTAATTTCAGCTTTTGCCAAAAAAATTGGATGAAAATAATATCTTGTTTCATGACAATGAACCAGACAAAGGGATTGCAGTGATAAATTCTATGAAGGAACACTTGCACATTCTTGCAGATGAAATTTCATCGTACTTTCCAAGTCTACCTCACACCCCATTTGCAATTTCCAGAGGTCCATTCACAGTCAAAGTTGAAGATTTTCCTGAGTCAACACAAGAGGAGTTCATTGAACTTATTGAGAAATGATTTCTCTACAATGCCAGTAACAAAATTCTGGATCAAGTGTTTACAGTCATACCCTTTTCCGTCTGAGACTGTGTAGCTCTTTTCTCTTCCTTTCCAACAACATATCTTTGTGAAACAGAGTTTTCCAGCTTGTTTGTAATCAAGCCTAAAGATAGAAGTAAATTTGCTGTGGAAGATCATTTTCTTTGTGCTCTTGCAAAGACTGCTCTGAGCATTTCTGATCTGGTAAGAAAGAAACGATCTAATCCTTCGCACTGACGTTGGCTTTTACGCATACTGTCGCAAAATGTAGCAAAGTAGTTTACTATTGTTATATTAAGACTATTACCCATGCTACACCATGCTTCAAGATAAAGTTTCATTTATTTGTAATCAGAAATTAATATTTCACAATATATTGTTTTTTGTGATTGATTAATTCTTTAATTATGTTCAATTTGTAACAATGAAAATGAATCCTGCACATCAGATATTTAAATTACGATTCATAACAGAAGCAAAATTACAGTTATGAACTAGCGACGAAAATAATTTTATGGTTGGGGTTCGCCACAACATGAGTAACTGTATAAAGGGGTCGGAGCATTAGAAAGGTTGAGAACCACTGCTCTAAATAACCATATTTTTTATGACTATGAAATTTGATTCATTTTTTAACTTGATAAATACAGGTAACAATGACTATTGCTCGTTTCATTATATTTAATAAAATCTTAAATAACAATTACTATTGCTCATTTTATATTTACATATTTACTATTTTTTTGTTTAAGCACACTTGTTTTCACTAAAGTAGTATAGTCGACAGATTGTTATGCTGCTAAAGGTATTATTTTCAAATTCTTTTGCTGTATTAATGTTGAACATTTCCTACACATTCACTATTTGCTATACCCAGGTGGCCATACTTATCACGCTAATTCATTTCATAGTTAAAGTTCACATACCTTATTGTCCAAATATGTCATTTAATGGATTGATTTCTATGAGATGGAAGATAATTGGAACATGTCTTGTTGAGGTGTGGTACCTCTTGACTATTCATCTTGTGATTGCTCTTGACCATTCACTCCTGTTGGGTGAAGAATGATTACAGTTACAGCTCATGCTTAATAAATTTAGCATGTTTATTAGTATCATTTAGAACTTTTTTTCCCCATCAAAATGAACTTATTCAAATTAAGTTAAACTTTTCTTTTAACCACTAATTTTATGGTTGGGGGTCGCGGCATTAGAAAGGTTGAGAATCACTGCTCTAAATAATTATATATTTTTATAATGACTATGAAATTTGATTCATCTTTTAATTTGATAAATACAGGTAACAATGACTATTGCTCGTTTCATTATATTTAATAAAATCTTAAATAATAATTACTATTGCTCATTTTATATTTACTATTTTTGTTTAAGCCTAAGTTAAGTAGTATAGTCGACTGATTGTTATGCTGGTAAAGGTATTTTTTCCCAAATATTTTGCTGTATTGATGTTGGCCCAACTTATCACGCTCATTCATTTTATAGTAAAATTTCACATACCTTATTGTCCAAAGTTGTCATTTAATGGACTGATTTCTTTGAGAAGAACATGTCTTGTTGAGGTGTGGTTTTTCTTGATTATTCTTCTTGCAATTGCTCTTGACCATTCATTCCTGTTGAAGAATGATTACAGCTCATGATGAAAGAATGCTTAATAAATTTAGCATGTGTATTAGTATCAGAGGCAAAGCGAAGGGGCGCCAAAATGTGCTTTGATATTATTTTATTGATAAAAATAACAGTTTTGAGAGTTGAAAAAAAGAAAATGGGGCGCTTTGAAATAAATCTTATCACGGCGCCAAACATCCTCGCTACGCCTCTGATTAGTATCATTTGGAACTCTTTTTACCCATCAAAATTTACTTCACATTTAACACACTAGCACAGTGGTTCTCAAACTTATTCAAATAAAGTTAAACTTTAAACTAAGGAGGGGGTGTTAGTTTTGACCAATGATTATAATTATTGTTAAGATATTGTACAACCCCCACCACTTACAGCAGTTCTTCACAACCATTTATGCCCCACCTGAACACACAAAAAGGTTTCATATCAACACCTCCCATATTCCCTTACAGAAAAAGCATTTTAAAAAATTATCAGGTATTTCAAATTTGAGGCATGCTAAGGTCTCAGTAAAGTGTAGTGACCTTGAAAAAGTGTCCCATCTAACATTAATTACATGCCCCCCCCCTCCCCAAACACATTTCCAAACCCTTATCATAATAATAGTAAATAAGGTTTGTTTACATTTTTCATTTCTACTCAACTCATACTGTGATATCTACTTTTTAGCCCTGTTATTAGCTTTCTTCACGTATAAAATTTGTAAATGGTTATAAAAAATATAATGCATTATTTATTTGTTTTAACTTAACCCAGGAATTGTTGTCGGCCGAAAAAATCAGCAGATAACAACACGGTCTGATATCAACTTCCAATCCAATATTTAACTGGAATTATAGCCACTTCCTTTTATTAATAATTAAATCATCTTCCGGTTCAAGCTGTTTCGTGGTAGCGTGAAAATAAAGACTTTTTAATCAGAGTTTTATATCGCTGTTTTTTTTTTATAAAGCTAAAATGGATGACGCTATGGCTGGGCCTCCGGTGCAAGAACCAATAGATATATGTTTGCAAGCTTTTTATGAGAGGTTTCAAGTGATACCGATGTTGATTTTAACATTCCTCACGACGATATCAGTTGAGATTATTCTTTTCGTTAATTTTTTACAATCTTAGTGATATTAAAGTAGGCCTACTGAGGCTACTGTTAGACTTCGAGCCAGGCCTGAAGGTTGGGAAAGAACTGGCTGAATTTTAGTCACAGAATCTACAGATTATAGCTCAGAACTATTAAATTTTATAAACAAACCAAATCAGTTCCACGGTTCCTTTTTAAATGTTTACTAGTCAATAATAACTATTTTGCATGAGATTTTGTATTTTGTACTTGGTTTTAGCAGTGGCCCCCAGTTTCTTATATAAATGACCTAAAATTACTAAAATTGCTTTCAGATGTTTAATTGCAATCAAAACCTTAGCAAACTATACATTTTCTGAAAGATAAATGAATTCGCTACAATATTTAGATTTGTGTTTTAAGTGTATCTATAAAAATTAATGATGTTATGAGCACTTGAAAGCAAGACATTTTGTTGATTTTCTTTCTTCTTGACAACTCCAAGGACACTGAGAAAAAAATGTTTATCGGGTTGAACAATATGGCCAACTTTATCCCCATCCATTTACCTTTCTAAAAATATATACCATATTAATGTGTGCGTGTTATATGCCAATATGTTTAGTTTTTTCCATGAAATTTCCTTCTTAAATTGATGTGCATGTTATACGCCAATAAATATGGTACTTATTAGGGTATTGTATCAATATTTCTACGTCATTTAATGCAATTTCAAATGGCACCCAAAACACTATGAAAAGCTCCACAACACAGAATAATGCATCACACAGTTCTAAACTAATTTATATTTATAAAATTATTTTTATATCATTATTTTTCAGTTAGCCCAATGTCAAATGTAAACAATGCTGTAACCATGGCTTTATTTTGTAGACAATCAGCTGAGTTCCCTGAGTTGTAGTAAAAGTAATTGAGGCAGATTGTTTTCTATTTTGAAGTCTTTTTATTTAGATTGTATATTTTGTGTTTGAGCTAAGTTAATTAAATTTAAATATATTTTGACAGCATCTATGATGGGTAGATGTCGATGAGTATGATTATGATGACAATGGCTGTGGGGCTCAAAGTGAATTTGTGCATTTAGATCAGACATAAAAAGCATACCGATTACTGATGAATGTTTAAACAAGAGAGATATAAGGAGATTTCAAAAGCAAATAGACTTTTTCAAACTCTAATTTACTGCAAATTTGGTTGCATATACTTGTTAGTACGCAATGTGCAGGACAATGAACCAAAGAAACTTTCTGTTTTATAAAATTGGTATAACATAATTGAAGAGTTTTATCAACGAAGAGGATTTATTAAGAATACAGTACTTATTCAAGTACTTATTTTACAAGACTGTGGTCCAGGAAATCCTTATATGATGAAATATGACTAAGGACAGTTTCAAGGCCATGCTGAGTTTCCAAAAAGTTTCTGATACTGAAAATAAAGGAGACAAGCTGTGCAAAATTGGGAGACTCTTATGTATCTCAATGAAAAATAAAAAGAACTGTATCAGCATCATGAAAATGTAGCAATTAATGAACAATAAGGAGACATAGGACATTATGACATTTAGGCTGCGTTCTCTCCCCTGTACTGTATACAATGTATACCAATGATATTCAAAGCTCAAACGACACCTGTCCAATATTAAAATTAGCTGATGATGCCACCATCACTGGCTTAATATCTGAAGGAGAAGGCTTATACCGCAACTTAGTTACAAGCTTTATCAATTGGTGCAATGAAAATTTTCTCCAGCTCAATGTCTCAAAAACAAAGGAAAGGTTGTTGATTTCAGGAAGGGGCAACACCAGCTTAAAGATCTTAACTTAAAAAATCAAAGTGTAGAGAAAGTAGATGCATATAAGTACTTAGGTGTCACCATTAATTATAAGCTAACATGGCATGAGCACGGCCAAATGCTGTATAAGAAATTCAACCAAAGACTGTTCTACCTCAAAAAACTGTACAATTTCGTTGTAAACAAACAAGTTGTTAACGTATTCTACAGTGCAACAATTGGAAGCCTACTTCAGTATTACCTGCTAGCGTGGGAATTCAACGCCTGTTTTTGAACACTGCATAAACCAACTATTCAAGAAAGCTAGGAACATAACACAAACTAAACATCCTTCACTGGAAGAACTATTTGAAGAAAGATGTTATTGTAAAATTAAACACATTTTGGATGATACATCCCACCCTCTTCATCACAGATACTTAGGATTGGCCTGCTCGGTACGAATTCTTTCCATCAGGGCAAGAACTGAAAAATACAAAAATTCTTTTGTTCCCCAATCTGTACTAATTTACCCCTGAAGTCATAGATCTTAATGAGGACTAATAAGTCCCTGATATGGTTAAGAGAACTCGCTGAATGGCTGCTAGTGAAAAAATGTATTACAAATGGCTTGTGTTTAAATTTTTTTTTTTAAATGTGCTGAAAATGTACAATGCAATCATAAAACATTTCCATTTGTTTGGATCAATAAAAGAATCTTAATTTATCTTTGACTATGTACCAGTTACTTTATTCTTAAAGTCTGACATTTTTACATACGCGCTGCAACATGGCAACAAACAAAATTTAAATTGCATTACCAAAACAAGGGTAAAAGGGTCAGAGTATATATCAGATCCTTTGTGAAACATTTTTATGTTTTAATAAAGAAAGACATTGTTTTCAAGAATGTATATGCATCATCTAGATGACAGATTAGATAATCTGATCGATATCTTTGTGATATAAAATAAAAAATTAACTTACTAAAATGTACCTTTTTTTCTTAGCTTTTATTCGAAATTAATACTTACTAATAATTTTCTAAGTGATAATTACATGCATATATTTTAAAATTATTATTTTTTTTAAATTATAATTTTGACTTTTTGTGGCATTATTTCCTTGATTGATACGTTGTCCACAAAGTGAGTCTATTCTTTTGAAAAATGAACATTTGTTGTAGTATTGAATATATGGTAATAAAATATCAATTTTACTAATATAATTGGAAACAATATTTGTTTTCCTTCTTTGTAAAGCTGTGATGTTATGTCGACTCAAAAAAATAATAAATCTACTTTGGAAAGTATATTTTGAACAAACACCTAATGTCAATTAAAGAGCATGCAATTACCTTTAGCTACAAAATTACACCTATTAGACACTGATAGTTGTAATATAAAAAATTTGAAAAATCTGCCCTTTTTTGAGAGTTAATAACTGCAGTAATTACAGTAAATTAAGTTTTAGAACATGCTCAAAATGAATGATTATTCCTGTGGGGCGAACAACCCACCTTATGTTCACACCCCACATTAACATACACATCACAAGGTGACACCCAACATGATGCAGTTTAAAGATTATGGGAGACATTATCTCTGAGATAGGCATGTATTTATATTTCAAGGGGCGGCGAGTTGAAAAGAACCTTTCAGTTTTAACTCCTCCATTAGGAGGTCATCAAACCTTTTAGATGATTAGGTGGGGTAAGTTCTTGTGCATACTTATCTTCCATCGAGAGCCTCCCTAGGTGGCAGATAAGGGAAACCCACAGGATATGATGGCTACTAAGGAAATAAAATAGCCGGGGTGCATCAAAATAGAATCTTCTTGGAAGTGAGGGGATCCAAAAATAAAGGCACTACCTAGAGAGCTTAAAGGAGCAGCCCCCAGATGGTTGAGGGCTAACAACGCAGCCATGTAAAAATATGTTACAAAATCCAAACCACAAACAAGAACCAGGAATGATACAAATGGACATCGTATTAGGACTGTGATCCTGAAGTTAATAAGCCTGGTTAGAGCAGGAGCATTAGCCAAACTAATAGAGTAACTAAAAAAAAGTAAAATGTCTATTGCTGCATTACAAGAAATTAGATGGAAAATTTCAGACATCCTCAGAACTTTTGTCAGGTAAATAGAAAAACAAGAGAGAGAGCGAGACAAGCAAAAAAGTATAAAAAATTGGGAGAGGTAGCAATCAGGTTAGGTAAAAGGAAATGAGTAAACCTGAAAAAAAGATGCATTGTTACGCTGCATCCTCTTTTCAGGTTTTCCCATACTTTGTTTCGATCCTTTCCTTTTAATAAAAAATAGTTTTGAAGGTTAGAAAATTTAAAAAATATAGTCAGTGTTGTTTACTAAGGCTGGCAACCTACAAAATCATCAACAAATTAATAGCAAGAAAACTGAAAAGGTTTACTGAACATATTCTAGGTGACTATCAATTTGAATTCAGACAGAATAGACCCACCACAGATCATATTTTGACCACCAGATGTCT
>CAXITT010000275.1:786401-827581 GCA_964033795.1 Lymnaea stagnalis
CCCCCCCCCCCCCCCCCCCCGGAGATAGAGCTAAAAGAAACCCTGTTCATGCTTCGAGAAACGTTATAATTTTTCGAGTACGCACCGGACTGTTTAATAATATATATATATATATATATTTATAAATAGAGTACTTCAAAAAACAAAATTAAAACACAAACACTTTATTCTTTTGAGTGGTATTTCAAAGCATGCCGGGCACTCGATAGTTACTTTATCAATTGAGAAAAGTACGTCTTTGAAATGAGAAATAAGTAAAAACGTATGAAATGTTAAAAATGGAAAGCTAAAATGTGTGTGTGCTTTATTTACAATTTGAAAACCAATCAGTTTTGTAACGTGCGGTTATTACATTGTAGAAACTTAGAACTGTGCCTAGAATTGGCAATTTGGACTTTGGCGTCATTTGCATCCTTGTTTAGAATCAAATTAAATATATTTTAATTTTATTTAACAATATTAACAGTACACTAAAATAAATGCATTAAAAACAACAAATGTTTGGGTTTTCCCCGATAAATGTGTTTACGATAAATTCTTAGCTCATATTTTTTAATTAATATTAATTTTTTTTTTCATTGCTTTCAAATCATGATAAAATGCTTAAAATAGTTCCTTTATTGTTATTTTAAATGTATTGTATTACATGGTCAGCCTAGCTTATTCTTATGTTAATGTCTTTATAGGTGTATTTATTATATATATTATGACACACAATTATTTGTAACAGGTAGCTTCCTGTCTGTGTATATATAAGTTGATAGCTTCGAGTCAGACATTAGACAGCCTCCACTGCAACAAAATTTTGTTCATTCGCCAACACATTTGTAATATGGCTTTACCCATTAAGTGTTGTTTTTAAAAAAATGAAACGTTATTTGCTTTTTAAACATTTCTTCAATTTTAAGCTTAATTGTGCCCCTCGGTGATCACCTTTTTAAATATCCTTCATTTTTATGGTTGTTTATTATCAGGGTCATGCAGTACCATTGAAATCGTGTGCCACTTCAGAAGCGAAGTCTTAATGAAGGCCCTATTAAAAAAGGCTGTTATACGACTGAAATTGGAAAGTATAGACTTAGTTTAGAGCTACCTAACTTCTATTCTGTGATTAACTGCGACACAAGGGTCTTCTTGGCTGACGTTCAAGTGATCGAAGATTGGCTTAATATTATTGATGATCATGGACTGAAGGGAAAGTCTGAAGAGATTCCCTTAAAGAGGTTTAAAGGTAAACGGTTGCCTTCTTGATTGCCCTTTCTTTATACATATTCTTTTTAATGGAAAAAAAATATTGATGTAAGATTAAAAATCTTTATATCCCAGACGTTGTAAATATGTTATGTAAACTGCTTTACGTTTTTAAGTTGAAGTTATTTAGGCACCAAGCTTTCACTAACCGAAGTCATGTGACTAAAATAATTTAAAAAGAATTTGATTAAAGTAAAAATAATGAGTGTAGTGAATATGGAGTAGAGAGGTTGTACATGTAGTTTTCGGTGAAGAAAGGGTAGATGTGTGGCTTACGTGAAGATAAAGGCGAACCATGTAGAAGGTTGTATGTGTGGATTATAGTGAAGATAAGAACGGACCAGGTAGAAAATATGTTGTATGTGTGGCTTTCGGGAAAATAATGAGGGTCCATGTAGAAGATAATATATTTTCTTATTGTGTATTACGGTAAAGATAAGGACGGGTCGTCTTTCTTGGAGGTTATGTCAGTGTTAGCTACAGAAAATGGGGTAAATTTGATTTCCAATGAGAAAGAAAGAAATTATTTCCATTAATTACAACAAGAAAATGCTGTGAGATGCCTATTTAGTTTTGATCTTTATTGAGGAGCTCAATGTTTAATGCAAAAAAAATAAAATAATAATTATGAACAAAGTCTGTAGTGATGTTTTAGCATCATCGCCTCTACTATAAAAACCTACCCTTGACTTGAGTTCTTGTCTGGACTTGGAGAAGGTATTTTATGAAAAGGAGATGAGACAATTTATAAGCAAATAATAAGGAAGAGACTTATTTAATTACAGTGGTACACAACTGCTGCTAGATGTTTTCTTGGCTTTACTTAAGACCATGTGTTGTATCAATCCACTGAGATGCACATGAAGTGTGGAGACCATCAACTGAGATGCATGTCATGCGTGGAGACCATCAACTGAGGTCCACATCATGTGTGGGGATAATCAACTGAGATCCACATCAAGTGTGGAGAACATTAACTGAGATGCACATCATGTGTGAAGACCTTCAAATGAGATGCACATCATGTGTGGAGACCATCAACTGAGATGCACATCGTGTGTGGAGACCATCAACTGAGATGCACATCATGTGTGGAGACCATCAACTGAGGTGCACATCATGTGTGGAGACCATCAACTGAGGTGCACATCAACAGTCTGTACTTTAAACACAAAACATTGTTATACTTAGAACTAAATCGTTTCAAAAACATTATTTTAACAACCTTAGTTTGAATGATGTCGAGCTTGGATACATTCTTGTTCACATTAAAAAAAAAATATTTCCCTATATCATTGAAATAGAATCACCATACTATGACAAAACGTATGATTTTATGTGTTATCTATTTCATATGGAAAGGAAAAATGCATCTAAGAATAGCGTACCTGACAAATGGTCCCGAATAGGTATCAACACATTCTATTCTTTAGACATGTAGTCATATACATTTTACATAAGTAATAAGAAATATTTACATATATATTCAGTTTTATTTATTTATAGCGTACTGGACTCTGTGAATTTTCCTTCAAATTATGATAATCTATAAAGTTTGCTGAGTGTCTAACATTCATTGACATATGAAGACACACACACACAAACCCACACACTCGCACAATGACAGTTTGTCCACCACCACATATGGTTTAAGGACATTCGTTACGTCAGCAGCTGTAATGTTGACATACACTTCAAGTGATCCCGTAAATACTATGAGACTGTTGCCTGAGCTGTTTCTTGGCCTGAGCTGTTTCTTGGCCTGAGCTGTTTCTTGGCCTGAGCTGTTTCTTGGCCTAGCGATTGTTGGATGTTGTCAATAGTGAATAAGGAATGTTTGTTTCAGAGTTAGAAAATGTGGTGTTGGTTATTTGTGGGTTGTTGGTTTGTTGGTTGTTTGTTGGTTGGTTGGTTTTTTGGTTGTTTATTGGTCGTTTCTTGGTTGATTGTTGGTTGGTTGTTTGTTGGTTGTTTGTTGGTTGGTTGGTTGTTTTTTGGTTGTTTATTGGTCGTTTCTTGGTTGATTGTTGGTTGGTTGTTTGTTGGTTGTTTGTTGGTTGGTTGGTTGTTGGTTGGTTGTTTGTTTGTTAGTTGATTGTTGGTTGTTTTTTTGTTTGTTGGTTGTTTGTTGATTGTTTGTTGGTTGTTTGTTGGTTGTTTGTTAGTTGTTTGTTTGTTGGTCTTTTGATTGTTTGTTGGTTGTTTGTTTGTTGGTGGTTTTTTGGTGGTTTTTTGTTTGTTTGTTGTTTGTTTTTTGGTTGTTTGTTGATATGGATGTTGGTTGTTTATTTGCTGTTTTTTTGCTGTTTGTTTGGTGTTTTTTGTTTGCTGTTTATTTGCTGTTAGTTTTTTGTTTGTTTGTTATTTGTTAGCTGTTTGTTATTTGTTTGTAAAATATAACAAACTAAGTAAAACACAAAGACTCGTTTCTTACAGTGTCATTACAATACTTGTTTAATTTAGCCGTGGTGCAAAAAAATTTGTTTTGAATAATTGATGAAGTGAGAAAATTTCTAGAACATATTGAGAAATGTTGACTCTTGCACTGATTACAAGACACGATGTCATTGATGTTGTACACACATCAGACTCAACAAAGACAGTTGTTTATAAATAAAGGAAGTCTGCAAAGAATTGTTACGCCAATGACATACACACACAAATGTTTAAGATATGATTAGACTTGTTCACATTTCCATCAGAGACCTACCAACTTTTTAACACCTACCTTTAGATGTTCTTCTGATGCTCTGCGTAGTTGCCATGGCCAATGGAGCTCTTTCTTTCTAGAACATAATCAAAGGAAACGATGTGATTCCCAACACCACCAGTTGTTGACAACATCAAAAGTACAACACATAAAACATATTTTTGTTAAGCTGTAAGATTATATCTAACCATATATTCAAATATCAAAGAGAAACATGATGTATTGGAATTTTTATTAATTTCACGAAATGATATTATCCGTCATTGTGAAACCTCGTCCATTTTCAAAAGGTCCCTTTAAACTCATCTGTTTAGGTCCGCCTATGACCTGTGATGCACCCTCCTTGCCCTGCCTCATTTTCTGTTTCGGGTTGATCCTGAACTATAGGCCAAAACGTGTCAAAGTGTCCTCGTTTTATAGCCATTTTCATTGTTTCTATAGTATAGTAGTTACTATCCTAGTGTCTCATTTTTATTTTACTTAGTTTACATGTTTTTAATAATTGTAAAGCGCTTAGAGCTTTAAGGTAAGCGCTATATAGAAATGCCTAAATAAATAAATAAATAAAATATTATAAAAATGTTTATATTGTGAGAGGATCATTCCGAATAACATGATGAAATGTATTAATGTGGAGAATTGTTGCTATCACTAGTAGTTAAACATTAGCATTCTATCACTCTTAGTTTAACATTCACATTCTATCACTCTTAGTTTAACATTCACATTCTATCACTAGTAGTTAAACGTTAACATTCTATCAATAGTTTATTAACACATATTTAACATAATTATCAATTAAATTGGACTATTTATAAATACTTCAAAATGTTATTTTGGATTTATAAATTATTTACATGGCGGTATCAGAAAATAGTGTGATTTCAATATAAAATGTGTATTCGCCAGTCTAATACAGTCAAAGTTTCCTAAATTTAAGTTTAAGATTAAATTATCTGCTGAAAATTGTTGAATATGTCTATTCTTTTAATTACACTAACAATAACACTAGAGTCATTTAGCAGAGGCCTCTTTACCAGTGGTTCTCAATCTGTATTTTTAAATGCTGTAAGGTCGTAGCATTATTAACTGTACAATAGATTGATATCCCCGTCAGTTTTACCACCCAGCAGTCCAGGTGCTGATTATTTGAGTTGACCATCAACTGTGGTGCCCATCAGTTGGGCTGCTCATCTGAGAGGCTGCCATCTGTTAGGTGACCATCAGTTAGAGCCCTCAAGGTGCCCATCATTTTAGGTATCAACCAGGTGCATATTAGTTAAGCGTCCACCAGGTGCCTATCAGGTGCCTATTAGTTAAGTGTCCGTCAGTTTGGTGTCTACCAGGTGCCCAAAAGTAGAGGTTTCCACTTGTTGCCCATCAGTTCATGTGCCCATCAGTTCATGTGCCCATCAGTTCATGTGCCCATCAGTTCATGTGCCCATCAGTCCATGTGCCCATCAGTTCATGTGCCCATCAGTTCATGTGCCCATCAGTCCATGTGCCCATCAGTTCATGTACCCAACTGTTCATATGCCCATCAGTTCATGTGCCCATCAGTTCATGTGCCCATCAGTTCATGTGCCCATCAGTGCATGTGCCCATCAGTTCATGTACCCATCTGTTCATGTGCCCATCAGTTCATGTGCCCATCAGTTCATGTGCCCATCAGTTCATGTGCCCATCAGTTCATGTGCCCATCAGTTCATGTACCCATCAGTTCATGTGCCCATCAGTTCATGTGCCCATCATTTATTTGCTCTTAAGTTGAGATATGAAGTTGATATCCAAATACTCTTCTTAATTATGAACCTGCCATTTGATTTTTCTTAGCATTGTATATGTTTAACACTAATAACATCATTTTGTAGATGGTGTCGGTGGGTCGTCGAGTTTAGCACTCATATACCCCCCGGCACTCCCCCAAACGGGCCAGAGCCGAAGCTCCAGACCGTGCGGAGGCGCGCCAGGAACTTCCCTCCTTGCCCGAGGGACGTCCGGCGGACCGAGGGCGCTGCGTTTAAAGCGTCCGTAGTCCACTCTCCAGTGGGACATGACTGCTTTACATAGTCTCCGGAGAGGTGGTGTTGCGTTACCACTCCCCACCCCCCAGGGAGATGTCCGGTCAGGACGTAGCGGGGACGAAACGGTCGCCTAGGGGCGGCTTTCTCAAGGCCGCGTCTTTTTAATCATTAGCATGGGTTTTGGGCGGCCACCCACTGCCTCATACCCATCAACGGCAACAGTAATCATGTTAGCGTTCAACTTCCGTTGCGTAGCAAGTCATGCGTTTGACTGGGATTTTTTAGCTTCAGAAGGGAACCCCCCCCCCTACTAGTCGGTCACGCCACGAAGAGGCAAAATCCCTTGTAACACCACTCGAGCAAGTGGTGCTGAGCAAAGACCTCACAGAGCTCAGTGTTTGCCCGACCGTTATGCTTAACACTAAAGCTTGCTGTCGTAACAAATCATTAGTGGATGTTTTGCATCATCAAGATTGACTTAAAGGAACACTGATTTATTATATACATTTGATAATTTAATATCTTGTAAGTTTCTTGAAAGAAAAAACGTGTTCATTAAGATAAGATAAGAGATAATAAAAATAATTGCAATTTGAAGTTGTAATCTAGTCATCATGATCTTTAAATTATCTTTATATTGATACTTCATGTTGATTTTTTATTGATGTTTTATATAGGTGCTTTATACTGTTGCCATATATTTTGCTTCAGATTCTTGCTATATTTTGCTGCTTTGTTTTGCATTTGTCGATAATTTAAATATTCCTATTGATACATTTTTTTTCCATAATGTTCCATAAAACTATAGTTCGCTAAATTATTCATAACATGAGTATTTCCCCAACGGTTTCGATTCTTGTCACCCTTGACAACCCAATGTTTTACTAAGGTGCATTTTATCAAAGTTTAGTACATTATGTCAGGAATAACGGTTTTTAGGCGTTAAAGTCTGAAAAAAAAATTGAAAATACATTTCTACAATTTTAAAAAAAAGCGCGATTAGTCACAATTTTAAAGGCTTTCTCGGCAATTATTTGTAAGCATATTACAAGTTTACAATAGTTGATCCAGATGTCGAGCGATAATTCATTGAAATAAATTTAAATAATAAAAGTCAGTCATGTTAATACCATTAACTCATGGCACTGCAGTGAGGAGGACAATGCCCTCTAGGGCACCGCGACCATTAATTCATGGCACTGCAGTGAGGAGGACAATGCCCTCTAGGGCACCGCGACCATTAACTCATGGCACTACAGTGAGGAGGACAATGCCCTCTAGGGCACCGCGACCATTAATTCATGGCACTGCAGTGAGGAGGACAATGCCCTCTAGGGCACCGTGACCATTAACTCATGGCACTACAGTGAGGAGGACTATGCCCTCTAGGGCACCGCGACCATTAACTCATGGCACTACAGTGAGGAGGACAATGCCCTGTAGGGCACCGCGACCATTAACTCATGGCACTACAGTGAGGAGGACTATGCCCTCTAGGGCACCGCGACCATTAACTCATGGCACTACAGTGAGGAGGACAACGCCCTCTAGGGCACCGCGAATAACTCACGGGGAATCACTGTGGTATAGAAACTTAATGTGAGCATAATTAAAATTAATGAAAAGTCCAAGGTTTAAAATGTTGACAGATTTAAAATACAAATAATAACAGAAAGATGAAGAGCAAAAATTACATTATTGACTAATAAAGAGGACAAAGCATTGACAGAAATATTACATTAGTGACTAATAAAGAGGAAAAAGCATTGACAGAAACATCACATTTTTTACTTGATATAAACATCCAATAGCATGGACTAGAAACTGGCGACCACATGACACTTCGAAATGCTGAGGGGAGCAGAAATAGTTAGTTTATTAGAAAACCTAGTCAATCTATTCTACATACAGTATGAAACATTTTTAAGGTAATTTAAAGACTATTTGATAATGAATTCGACCATTAAATATCAGTTAATATTAAATTTGTAGTAAAGATCCTTGAGCTCAACTACTTCAGGTTTGGGCTATGGTAGTAAGAAGGTGGTGAGGGGGGGGGGGTCCATACAGCACAGGACGACAACCTCTCAGTCGGCTGAAAGGGGGGGGGCCATACAGCACAGGACGACAACCTCTCAGCCGGCTGANAGGGGGGGGGGTCCATACAGCACAGGACGACAACCTCTCAGTCGGCTGAAAGGGGGGGGTCCATACAGCACAGGACGACAAACTCTCAGTCGGCTGAAAAGGGGGGGGGGTCCATACAGCACAGGACGACAACCTCTCAGTCGGCTGAAAGGGGGGGGTCCATACAGCACAGGACGACAAACTCTCAGTCGGCTGAAAAGGGGGGGGGGTCCATACAGCACAGGACGACAACCTCTCAGTCGGCTGAAAGGGGGGGGGGGTCCATACAGCACAGGACGACAACCTCTCAGTCGGCTGACACCACAGAGAAGCAGGAGCTAAAAGGGGATGTTTGGAGGTATGGACTCCATGAGATTACATCACTGCGTGACATCATCAGTTGAACACACTGCATGACATCATCAAATGAACACACTGCATGGCATCATCAGTTTACCGCATTGCGTAACAAATGACTTTATTACACAGCGTGACACTATAAGTTTACAGCACTGTATGACACCATTATTTTACAGCACTGTATGACACCATTATTTTACAGCACAGTATGACACCATTATTTTACAGCACTGTATGACACCATTATTTTACAGCACTGAATGACACCATTATTTTACAGCACTGAATGACACCATTATTTTACAGCAGTCTATGAAACCCTGAGTATACAGCACTGTATGACACCAAATATTTTACAGCACTGTATGACACCATTATTTTACAGCACTGAATGACACCATTATTTTACAGCACTGTATGACACCATTATTTTACAGCACTGCATGACACCATTATTTTACAGCACTGTATGACACCATTATTTTACAGCAGTCTATGAAACCCTGAGTTTACAGCACTGTATGACACCATTATTTTACAGCAGTCTATGAAACCCTGAGTATACAGCACTGCATGACACCATTATTTTACAGCACTTTATGACACCATTAATAACAGCATTGTATGATACTTTGAGTTTACAGCACTGAATGACACCATTATTTTACAGCACTGTATGAAACCATGAGTTTACAGCACTGCATGACACCATTTTTTGCAGCACTATATTAATACGTTACCATGATTTTACAGCACAGCGTGACACCATAAGTCAACCGCACTTTTGTGAGATTACCAATTAGTACACCCCCCCCCCCCAACCTCGATGGGTTATCACCACTGAACTATATTAATATATCAATGCCCCATAACATTTTACACTGCAGATTGAGTTGACAGCATTGCATGCTATAAAATAATGGTGTCATACCGTGCAGGAAACTATTGGTGTTATGCAGTGGACTTGCTCCAGGGAGTGACGTCATAACAAACACTCGCCAATAATAATGCATTTTACTGTATTTAGTGTAACGAAATTTGATCATTAAAATTTTAATGTTATTTGCTTTAATACGTAATCACTACTTTTGTTTTAATCCGTTATCACTACGCCGTAAATGCATCATTTTATTTTGATTATCATTTGTTATTTTAAAAATGTAGCGTCCTTGGATACCAGTTCATCAATTCAAAAACTAATAGCTTTGAGCCATGACAAATTACCGTTCCATTTTTTTAATTGCACACAAAGTGTTTAAGACGTCACAACCTCATCACCCTGGTCGGAAACAGCAACAAGGCTTTAGAAATAAGTCGCAAAAACAACATAGAAAAAATATTGCTATTGCTACATTTAAATTGAAATATTTGACTTCATACTTTAAATATACATTTTATAAATAGAACGAAAAGAAACACAAGAAAAAAATTTAATAGGTAAGTAATTTGCTATTTTGATTTTAACATTTTACTAGATATATTCCATCCTCATGTTGTGGTTAAATCACGCTCTTGCTACCCTGGCTATTTTGTCAACGGCCAGCCTCATCACATGGGCATCTATGTAAATGAATTTATTAACACACGTTTCCGTGTTCAAAACTGCTGCAACCCACCGACCTTGTTCATGGAGCAGCCGACTAGCAGGTGTTCCACTCTTTCGGTGGCCAGGTCAGAGAGTCGGCAGTTTAAGTCGTCCCTGCTCGATTCAAATCGCTTTAAGTAGCTTCATGTCGGACAGTGTTCCGGCCTCATGTACATTACTAGGCCTGTACGTAATGCTTAAGTTTTAACTTTCGTTCAGTGTCTTCTGCTGCCCAGACTCTTAGTCACCTTAGTCTCCTAGGCACCTCTCGCAGAAGTCGTCTTTAAGCCAAGGCTTTGACTCCCAGTTTATTCATGGGCCTGTCGTGTTGGAGCTGTTCTGCACATTCACACACACAGGTTATTTAACGCGTCGTTCTGCATCATCTCAAGGGGGCAAGGGATCCACTGAAGGAAATCATTTTCACATTGGTCGTGGACGCAATCTTCTTTCTCAAAAATTGGCGTTTGTGACTGGAGGCTCCAACGCTTCCAAGAACAAAGCGTGGGTCGGTGAAGACAACAATGTCTGGTAAACTTGTTCATTTCTCGAGGAGTTGTTGCACTTGTTTGATGCCACCTCTGATATCTCCCCTGTCGGAGATACCTCTCCATGGTACTGGATGAGTGCACCGTGTCCACCATTCTATTCAGTAGCAAAGCATGAGCCATCCTCGAAGACTTTAACCGTATGGTTCGAGTAAGAATTTACCGTCCTTAGAGGCTCCTCATTTCAGTCTGCCATTGTGTCCATTAGTCAAAATAAAATTGACCGTCTTTTCTGTGCTTATGACCTTTTTTAACAAGCTATGTAGACTTCTACCCTGTTTAGGTCGTACTAAATCCCGGTCTGCAGTTGTTTCGCGTCTTACATCCGGGCCTACAGCTGTTTCGCGTCTTACATCCGGGCCTACAGCTGTTTCGCGTCTTACAGCCGGGCCTACAGCTGTTTCGCGTCTTACAGCCGAGCCCACAGCTGTTTCGCGTCTTACAGCCGGATCTACAGCTGTTTTGCGTCTTACAGCCGGGCCTACAGCTGTTTTGCGTCTTACAGCCGGGCCTACAGCTGTTTCGTGTCTTACAGCCGGGTCTACAGCTATTTGGTGTCTTACAGCCGGGCCTACAGCTGTTTCGCGTCTTACAGCCGGGTCTGCAGCTATTAAACGTTCTTGCCGCCCGAGCTCTATATTACTAAGTCATCCAATTTGCGTCTTACAGCCGGGCCTACAGCTGTTTCGTGTCTTACAGCCGGGTCTACAGCTATTTGGTGTCTTACAGCCGGGCCTACAGCTGTTTCGCGTCTTACAGCCGGGTCTGCAGCTGTTAAACGTTCTTGCCGCCCGAGCTCTATATTACTAAGTCATCCACGGACATGGCGTTCAGAGTCTCCGACACTGCCTGTAGGTCATGTACGTAGTCGAAGAATAGTGTGCAGCTTCTGTCGGATCGCTGCGGAAGTCCGTCTCCAAGTAGGTTTAGATTTGATAGCTTCTCGCCATACCTAGTGACCAAAGTTGTTTTTTTTTAGGATCTCCTTAAACCACAAATAAAATTTTGCAGAAATTTTTATATACTGCTGCTTATACTTATGGCCCGTGCATCACTTTACATTACGCTTGTTGGAGAGCAAAGAACACCGCCATGGTAAGATTTCATTGGTAGGCGATTGGGCGAGACGTTTGACTTTCGGAAGACGCATTTTGTCGGGGGGGGGGGGGTAAGCTCATATTTTTCTCTGGAGAACAGTGAAATCATGTTGGAGAGCAAAGAACACCGCCATGGTAAGATTTCATTGGTAGGCGATTGGGCGAGACGTTTGACTTTCGGAAGACGCATTTTGTCGGGGGGGGGGGGTAAGCTCATATTTTTCTCTAGAGAACAGTAAAATCGCACATGCACTATACGTTCAGCTATTTTAGCTACACACGATGTTTGGGATATCGGTCTGTAGTTGGACCTGAGATGGTCTGGATTCACATCTTTGGGAAATGAAATAACTATGACTTTTCCCCCTTATAGCATGTAGTCCATGCCCTATTCGTTTGGACCATTAGAGCCTCAATGCCCAGGTATGTAGCCCCTCCTTGGGGACCTATCTGGATCTGGTGCTTTTGCTGTTTTGCAACTTCCGAGGACTTTCAGAAATTATAGCTCCGTGAAGGGAGCCGTGAACATGTATTGATGAGGACCAACTCGTTGGACTCAATCGCTCTTTTCCCTCTGGTATTTGATGTTCTGGCTTTCGTCAGACTCTCTGGTCTTTTTGGTCGCTGCCGTAAAGTGATTGTTGAGCGTCTTTTTTACACAAATGCCTACTCCAGTGGTCGGCAAATTAGTTAGTAAAAGAGCCAAATATCAGCAGCAGGACGATCAAATTTTTTTTGAGAGCCACATTTCTTTTCAAGAACCTGTCAAGAGCCATGTTTATCGGAGTCGAGTTAACCTAGCTGCTAAACGATAAATACAACCATATATAATAAGATGAGATAAGATTCTTTTATTGATCAAAATAAATGAAAATGTTTTTGATTGCATTAAACATGTTCAGCACATAAATAAAACAATTTGTAGACAAGAAATTTATGATAAGTTATCTCAAACAGCCATTCAGTGAGCTCTCTTAGCCAAATCGGGGACTTATTAGTTCTCATGAAGATGTGTGACTATATCATGAAGGTGATCATGATCTTAATTAGTAAATTAAATACAAAACACGCCTTAAACATTAATATGAACCAGATATGAAAATAATCATCATATTAAATAAAACACGCAATTAATGTGAACTATAACCTTGGATCTCCTTTGAAAGTTCAGATAAGTTTGGTTTGTATGTCCTTGTTTTTAATTTCAAGCAGAACCCCGATTCTCATCAGTAAGACGGTTTCTAAGTTTTCTCTTGATGAGCTTCATGCCTGAAAAGGATGGTTTACATGAAATCCGTAGATCTAAAGTGAAGCACCAGGTCGCTGAAGAGCCGCAATTTGCCCACCACTGCCGTACACCAAAATTTGGACAGCCTAATCTGATAGACCTGGAAAGCTACTAATATCAGTAGACTTAAACAGCTGCATAACACAAAAGAATTGAACAGCTGGTTACAAAAATATACTTGGACAACTGACTACACAAATTTACTTGGACAACTGCCTAGACGAATAGACTTGGACAATTGCCTACATAAATATAATTTGACAGCTGCGTAAAGAAATAGACTTGAACAGCTATCTACACCAATAGACATTGACAACTGCCTACAGAGATACACTTGTACAGCTGTGTAACACACATAGACATGTAAAGGAGGATTACAAACGTAGACTAGAACAGATAACTAAATAAATGGACTTGGACAGCTATTTACACAACAAGACTTGTACACCTACCTACACAAATAGACTAGACTGCTGACAACATAACTAGACTTGGACAACTACCTACAATGATATAACTTAACAAATAGACTCCTACAGCTATCTACACAAAAAGACTTGGACAGACAAAAATACAATTAGACTTGGTCAGTTGCCTAAAAAATAGAATTAGCTATCTACATAAATAGACTTGGACAGCTATCTAATTAAATAGACTTGGACAGCTATCAACACAAATAAACTTGGACAGCTATCTACACAATTAGACAAAGGGACTTGTGTCAAAAATTTAACATGTTAACACATATTTTGTTATCATTTTCAGGTTACCTTATAAAGCATTTAGGGAGAGAGAGCGCTGGAAATGAGACCCTATGGTTTACTGTGTCTAGTGATTGCTTTAATGTACAGCCCACGAGGTAGGTCAATACAGGTAGCCAATATGTCGACAGACACGCATAATATGCCCTCTGAATATTGACTTGTCTGTAATCTCTTATCTATATAACGCTTCTGGTGTGACTCGTGGACTACCTCCTAACACTGGCTGCTTCCTAATTTACTGCTTCCTTATCAGCGAATTTGGTATTGGGAGTATATTACAAATAATTCTAAATGTTCGAAAGAAAGTATGGTTCAATAATTAGCTCAATAGCGCGTCAAATGTAATTCCCGATATCTACGTTAAATGATATTTTTTTTTTTTAAATATATAACGAAACTGCGATGGGTGCGTAATTTTTTTTTTTCTTTTATGATAATGAAATCTTTCTTATCGCAAAATAAAAATAAATAACTATTGTAATTTTTTGAAGGAAAAAAAATAGTATCCCATTTATATTTAAAAAAAATTAAATTTTCAAGTGTGTTAATTGATTGGGTTTTGACATTTATGGGTATACTTATATAAATGAACCCACGTTTTGTTAACGCCATTAATTTTATTAATTAGTAAACATAATATGTGTATTTGTAGAAAGAGAAAATAACATCTTTTTTTTATTTTAAAAATGTCATACCATGGGATTTAATTGTATTCCCATCCACGTAAAAAAGGAACATCCCATGGTCTATCCCACTTTGCATGTAACTAAGATGGCTAATTATTGATCAATTTCACTTCTTTTTTCTGGGACGTATCTTGTGCTGCCTGGGGAAAATGAAAGTATCAACAAACTCCGCAACCACCCCCCCCCCCCAGATTTTAATCAAATCTTCCATCGGATCGTAGCCCCATCCATACGCAATCACACAGTATTTGTACTTCATTTGTTCTTATTTGAATACCTGGGGAAAATGAAAGTATCACCAAACCCCCCAACCCCCCCCCCCCCCCAGATTTTAATCAAATCTTCCATCGGATCGTAGCCCCATCCATACGCAATCACACAGTATTTGTACTTCATTTGTTCTTATTTGAATGAGTTATTAATTCATTAAAAGTGCAATTTGGCTATGGAGTTTCCCTGCACCGATTGCCATAAACGGTATTTTCTTATTAAAACTATATTTAAAGGTTAAGTTCTTATAACATTATAAATTTAAAAAAACACAATTTTTTGGAATTAAAAAAATAATTTATTAAAAGTTAAAAATACCAATCTTATATTTTTTGTGTGTTTTATTCACAATTTAAAAAGCAATCATTTACATGCATTAATTTTAATTTTAAGAAGTGGAAAATACGTTATCAGTTTTGTCACGCGCTGTTATTAAATCAAATAACTTTTAGCTTTGGCACTTAGCGCTATTACGTCATTTGCGTGATTATTTAGAATGAAATAATGTTAATTTTAATGCGCAATATCAACAACGCACTTAACCACACTAAAAGCAACGATGTTTGGGATTTCGTAAAAAAATGTGATTACGGTGTAATTTTTCATAACTTTCAAACGCATATAAGATGCTTAAAATAGTTCCTTAGTTGATAATGTAAATGTATTTGTAATTTATTATAATGATGCTTAAACTTTTGCTTAAAATGAAAGGGGATATATAACATTTTTTGCGCATTAAAATTTATTCCATTTCCGTAAAGTAATAGAAAATAACTATAATAGTTTTTTTTATGAATCCGAACATATTTAAATATCTTCGGTTCTTTGGCTTTAGGTCAGCAAAGCTCATGCTTATATATAGTGTAGATACATTAATGAAAAATACTTCTTTACACGTAGGCGTGACTTAATAATGAGTGCACGACTAGAGTTGTCTCTCAATTTACAATATATAATGGACTTAAAATTTTCAATAAAATATATTTGTTTCAACTTTTATTTTTAAAATGTTTTGTGCAAATTTTTATCGCTCATAAAAACAGTCAAAATACATTACAATCAAAACCAAGAGGTACATGGCTTGTACTTCTCACAGGTTTAGTGTCACTACAAGGGCAATCAAGTCAGAAACTTGCGTTTGTTCCTCCGTATGCACGATTCTGATTACGCTACAAATTACAGTCGTTATGTTCATAGATTATACACTACAATGAACATTTAATTTCTTTTCTGATCTTATATTTCCCTTACATTCCACAGAGACGAGTTGTATAATCATCTATTTGACAGGATTTGTCAGAGATCCAAACAACAAACAAACTTGTTTTAGTCCTATTAAAGCTCAAATGGATTATTTTCTGAGCAACGGAGAGACATTTGAAAATCTGCCGAGCCACATCGTTTGTCAGTATAAGTGTCCCTATTTTCTGGGTCACGGCCTGGGTGTTAAAAAAGGAGCAAAAGATGGAAGCTGGGTGGTGGTAAGTTCAACGGATATTTCCTTGAGAAAAAAAACACAAAAATAAACAGTTAATGTGTTAAGGTCAGCTGATAAAGAAATTAATAACTTAATTTGTCGAGGAGAGCTGTAAAACTAATGAATGCTCTAAGGTGAACTGAGAATTTCTAGTGACATTGACTCTTGACAAATTCGGACAGCTCTAGGGAAAGGGTCTTTTAAACGTTATTTTAATTTTAAACTTATTTGTAGCGACATTTGATTGACATCTAGGAAATATACAGACGTAAAATATCATAAAACTAGGGGGATATTTGGAAAAATAAGGTAAAATTAGTTATGCATTATCCCTAAACTGTAAGCATCAACATGAATTTGAGAGATACCCATTTGTAAAGCGAGAGGCATACAATCAAATGTCCAATGTCAAATGTCAAATGTCAACAAATGCCATTTAGAGAAAAAGCGAAGATAAAATATAAAGCCTTTAAAAAAAAAACCCATTTAAGTCTTATTATTTTACAAAAGTTGACCTCAAACTACAAGTGATATTATGTGGAACGTAAGAGTGGCGTACCTTGGTTAATGCACTTGGGATGAATTTTCAAAAGTCCGCCCCAAACATTAAATGCTGTATAATGTTTTATAATTTTAATCATTCATGTAAACGCTGGTGACTTTAAGAGAGCGCAAACTGGAATGATATGGCAACGTGGCAAGAATACTTGAGATGATGGTAAAGAATGTCAAACATAGGTGATAGTAAAGACTGTTAAACATAGGTGATAGTAAAGAATGTTAAACATAGGTGATAGTAAAGAATGTCAAACATAGGTGATAGTAAAGAATGTTAAACATAGGTGATAGTAAAGAATGTTAAACATAGGTGATAGTAAAGAATGTTAAACATAGGTGATAGTAAAGAATGTTAAACATAGGTGATAGTAAAGAATGTTAAACATAGGTGATAGTAAAGAATGTTAAACATAGGTGATAGTAAAGAATGTTAAACATAGGTGATAGTAAAGAATGTTAAACATAGGTGATAGTAAAGAATGTTAAACATAGGTGATAGTAAAGAATGTTAAACATAGGTGATAGTAAAGAATGTTAAACATAGGTGATAGTAAAGAATGTTAAACATAGGTGATAGTAAAGAATGTTAAACATAGGTGATAGTAAAGAATGTTAAACATAGGTGATAGTAAAGAATGTTAAACATAGGTGATAGTAAAGAATGTTAAACATAGGTGATAGTAAAGAATGTTAAACATAGGTGATAGTAAAGAATGTTAAACATAGGTGATAGTAAAGAATGTTAAACATAGGTGATAGTAAAGAATGTTAAACATAGGTGATAGTAAAGAATGTTAAACATAGGTGATAGTAAAGAATGTTAAACATAGGTGATAGTAAAGAATGTTAAACATAGGTGATAGTAAAGAATGTTAAACATAGGTGATAGTAAAGAATGTTAAACATAGGTGATAGTAAAGAATGTTAAACATAGGTGATAGTAAAGAATGTTAAACATAGGTGATAGTAAAGAATGTTAAACATAGGTGATAGTAAAGAATGTTAAACATAGGTGATAGTAAAGAATGTTAAACATAGGTGATAGTAAAGAATGTTAAACATAGGTGATAGTAAAGAATGTCAAACATAGGTGATAGTAAAGAATGTTAAACATAGGTGATAGTAAAGAATGTTAAACATAGGTGATAGTAAAGAATGTTAAACATAGGTGATAGTAAAGAATGTTAAACATAGGTGATAGAAAAGAATGTTAAACATAGGTGATAGTAAAGAATGTTAAACATAGGTGATAGTAAAGAATGTTAAACATAGGTGATAGTAAAGAATGTTTAACATAGGTGATGGTAGAGAATGTCAAACATAGGTGATAGTAGAGAATGTCAAACATAGGTGATAGTAAAGAATGTAAAACATAGGTGATAGTAAAGAATGTTAAACATAGGTGATAGTAAAGAATGTTAAACATAGGTGATAGTAAAGAATGTCAAACATAGGTGCTAGTAAAGAATATTAAACATAGGTGATAGTAAAGAATGTTAAACATAGGTGGTAGTAAAGAATGTTAAACATAGGTGATAGTAAAGAATGTTAAACATATGTGATAGTAAAGAATGTTAAACAAAGGTGATAGTAAAGAATGTCAAACATAGGTGATAGTAAAGAATGTTAAACATAGGTGATAGTAAAGAATGTCAAACATAGGTGATAGTAAAGAATGTTAAACATAGGTGATAGTAAAGAATGTTAAACATAGGTGATAGTAAAGAATGTTAAACATAGGTGATAGTAAAGAATGTTAAACATAGGTGATAGTAAAGAATGTCAAACATAGGTGATAGTAAAGAATGTTAAACATAGGTGATAGTAAAGAATGTCAAACATAGGTGATAGTAAAGACTGTTAAACATAGGTGATAGTAAAGACTGTTAAACATAGGTGATAGTAAAAAAAGTTAAACATAGGTGATAGTATATAATGTTAAACATAGATGATAGTAAAGAATGTTAAACATAGATGATAGTAAAGAATGTCAAAGCACTTTAAATGATTTTTTTATAATTTGTTGTGTGATAAGTACATTATTTAATATTACTTTGCTATGGAGCTTCGCTGCACCGATTAACCTCAATGGCATTTTCTTATTAAATGCATTTTAACCTAAAGTTTTTATTATTTTATAAATTGATCAACTTACTTTTAAAAAAAATTCGAAATAGGTAAAGAAGGTTACAAAATAAAAAGCTAACATTTGTGTTATATTTACAATACAAAAATCAATCAATTATGTGTATTAATTTTAAGGAAGTGAAAATACATTATCCGTTTTGTCACACGCAGTCATCGAATCAAAGAAACGTAGAACTTCGGCTCAACTTCAGACAGTGCCTGCTGTAATCTCATTAACGTTTTGATTTAGAGTAAACTTTTATATACCGGTATTTTATCTTTATTTCGCAAGATGAACAACACATTATAACGCACTAAATACAACACATATGTTTGGGTTTGTTATTGTTATATTATATATATATTTTTTAATTTTTCTTTTTTTCATTACTTTCTATTTCAGATAAAATTCTTAAAATAGTTCCTTTATTGCTATAGTAAATGCTTTTCATTACTTTCTATTTCAGATAAAATTCTTAAAATAGTTCCTTTATTGCTATAGTAAATGCTTTTCATTACTTTCTATTTCAGATAAAATTCTTAAAGTAGTTCCTATATTGCTATTGTAAATGCTTTTCATTACTTTCTATTTCAGATAAAATTCTTAAAATAGTTTCTTTATTGCTATTGTAAATGCTTTTCATTACTTTCTATTTCAGATAAAATTCTTAAAATAGTTCTTTATTGCTATAGTAAATGCTTTTCATTACTTTCTATTTCAGATAAAATTCTTAAAATAGTTTCTTTATTGCTATTGTAAATGCTTTTCATTACTTTCTATTTCAGATAAAATTCTTAAAATAGTTTCTTTATTGCTATTGTAAATGCTTTTCATTACTTTCTATTTCAGATAAAATTCTTAAAATAGTTTCTTTATTGCTATTGTAAATGCTTTTCATTACTTTCTATTTCAGATAAAATTCTTAAAATAGTTTCTTTATTGCTATTGTAAATGCTTTTCATTACTTTCTATTTCAGATAAAATTCTTAAAATAGTTCCTTTATTGCAATTGTAAATGCTTTTCATTACTTTCTATTTCAGATAAAATTCTTAAAATAGTTCCTTTATTGCTATTGTAAATGCTTTTCATTACTTTCTATTTCAGATAAAATTCTTAAAATAGTTTCTTTATTGCTATAGTAAATGCTTTTCATTACTTTCTATTTCAGATAAAATTCTTAAAATAGTTCCTTTATTGCTATAGTAAATGCTTTTCATTACTTTCTATTTCAGATAAAATTCTTAAAATAGTTCCTTTATTGCTATTGTAAATGCTTTTCATTACTTTCTATTTCAGATAAAATTCTTAAAATAGTTCCTTTATTGCTATTGTAAATGCTTTTCATTACTTTCTATTTCAGATAAAATTCTTAAAATAGTTTCTTTATTGCTATTGTAAATGCTTTTCATTACTTTCTATTTCAGATAAAATTCTTAAAATAGTTCCTTTATTGCTATAGTAAATGCTTTTATAATTTATAAAAATAATACTTTAAAGTTTACTAAAATAAAAGCGCAATCATTTCATTTTTTGCGCATTTGAATGTATTCGATTTCATGTCAATTAATATAAAAGAACTTTCATTGTTTTTTAAGAGTAAGAACGTATTTAAACAGCCTCGGTTCTTCTCTGATGTTCCATGGTCAGCTTGGCCCATTTTTAAGTACATATGTAGGCTCTATATTAATTATATATATTATGACCCATAGTTATTTTAGACAAGTAGCTTCCTGTCTGTATATAACCGGAGGACCAAATGGTCCTAGTTGACGTTGACAGATGAACAACAACAAAACTTCGAGTCAGAGATTTTCACACTCATTTGCAAAAAATGTTGTGCATTTACCAATACATTTATAATAGGGTTACACATATAAATTTTTTTTTTTTCATTAAGTGCAATTTGCTTTTTAAACCTTTCTTGCATTTCTACTTTAAATGTGTCCCTCGGTGATCACTTTTTAAAAAAAATATCCTTTATTTTATGGTTGTTTATTATCAGGGACATACGGTACCATTGAAATCTTGTGCAACTTCAGAAGCGAAGTCTAAGGAAGGCCCTATCAAACAAGGTCTTCGCTGTTACACTACTGAAATTGGAGAGCGTATAATTCGCATGGAGCTACCTAAATACTATACTGTGAGGAACTGCAACATAAGGGTCTTCTTGGCTGACGTTCAAGTGATCGAAGATTGGCTTACTATTATTGATGATCATGGACTGAAGGGACTGTCTCAAGAGATTCGTTTAAAGGGGTTTAGTGGTAAATGATAAGACCATTTCCTGCTTGTCTTTTTATATATATATATTATTTAAAGAAAAATTTTATAATTTAAGTTTATAAAACTTAATACACTAGACATTATAAATAATTTAGGGTTTAAGTTAAGTTAATTTTTTTTAAAAATTAACGCGAATTGAAGTAAAGTTAAAAATATGAGACTGGTTGACATGGGTAGGTGGGGGGGGGGTAAAAAAAGGTTGCTTGTGTGGCTTTCGGGAAAGATAATGAGAAACCCTGTAGAAGATAGATTGTATGTGTGTATTAAGATGAAGTTAAGGACAGTCCAAATATCTTGAATGCTATGAATGTGTTAGCTACAGAAGTTGGGTTAATTTGATTTCCATGAGAAAGAAAGAAATTCTTTATGTGAATTGTACAATTAATATAACAAGACATGTGTGCTTTGTCTATTTTGTTTTAATCTTAATCAAAGGGCAAGATATTTATGGCAAAACAAAATTATGAACTAAGTTTCCAATGAAGTTGTAGCAGTATCGGGCCGAGTACAGGAACGTAGTCTCGACTTGCATTCTTGTCTGGACTTAGAGAAAGTATTTTATGCGTAAAGAGATGAGACGTTCTATAGGGAAATTATAAGCAGCAAGAAGAAAGTCATTTTAAGTAAACAGGTTCAAAAAGGCTCTCAGAAGTTTTCATAGATTTAATTAAGGCAACATTCAGTACTTGAAAAACAAAACATTGTTACACTGATGACTGACTCGGTTCACAAACATTGTTATGCTGATGACTGACTCGGTTCACTAACATTGTTATGCTGATGGCTGACTCGGTTCACTAACATTGTTATGCTGATGGCTGACTCGGTTCACTAACATTGTTATGCTGATGGCTGACTCGGTTCACTAACATTGTTATGCTGATGACTGACTCGGTTCACTAACATTGTTATGCTGATGGCTGACTCGGTTCACTAACATTGTTATGCTGATGGCTGACTCGGTTCACAAACATTGTTATGCTGATGGCTGACTCGGTTCACTAACATTGTTATGCTGATGACTGACTCGGTTCACAAACATTTTCTTAACAACCTTAGTTTGTGTGATGTCCAGCTTGGATAAATTCTTGTTCACATCTAAAAAAAAAAAAAAACTCCTCTTTTCCTCTATCATTGAAACAGAAGCACAGTCGTACTATGACACAAAGTATGATTATTTCTGTGATCAGTTTTATACCAATATGAAATATGCAGCTGTGAATAGCGTACCTGGCATTAGGTCCCGAAAAGGTAGCGACACATTCTATTCTATATACATTTAATCATTATTTTTATGTATAAGTATTAAGTAATATCATACATAATATGAATATAGTTTGATTTATTTATAGCATAGTCGATTGTGTGGATTTTTCTTTCAATTTATGATAATTTATAACATTTGCTATGTGTCTTACACTCATTGACATATGAAGACACACACATACAAACCCACACAGTCGCACAATGACAGTTTGTCCACCACCACATTTGGTTTAAGGACATTCGTTACGTCAGCAGCTGTAATGTTGACATACACTTCAAGCGATCCCGTAAATAATATGCGACTGTTGCCTGAGCTGTTTCTTGGCCTGAGCTGTTTCTTGGCCTGAGCTGTTTCTTGGCCTGAGCTGTTTCTTGGCCTGAGCTGTTTCTTGGCCTGAGCTGTTTCTTGGCCTGAGCTGTTTCTTGGCCTGAGCTGTTTCTTGGCCTGAGCTGTTTCTTGGCCTGAGCTGTTTCTTGGCCTAGCGATTGTTGGATGTTGTCAATAGTGAATAAGGAACGTTTGTTTCAGAGTTAGAAAATGTGGTGTTGGTTATTTGTGGGTTGTTGGTTTGTTGGTTGTTTGTTGTTTATTTGTTTGTAAAATAAAACAAACTCAGTCAAAAACAAGAGTTTGTTTCTAATAATGTCATTACAATATTTGTTTCATTGAGCTGTTGTAAGTAATTTTGTGTTTTGAATAATCATGAAGTGATAAAATTTGTAGTACATATTTTGAAATGTTGATTATGTCACTGGTTACTGGAAAACAATTTTTACGTACCTGACAATCTGTTATCCTATCCCACTGGGCAATATGTACCTTCATGCCCCTCCTCCAAACAGTGTTTCTTACAGAAATTTCCCCCCGGGGGGCACTTCAGATATTCGGGGGGGGGGGCACTTCAGATTTTTCGGGGAGGGGCAGTGCCAGCAGTTCCGTTCACAAACCAAACAAAGATTTATTCACTTTTTAATATCAATTTTCAGATGTCCTTCTGATGTTCCATGGATTAGCCATGGCCATTGGTGTTCTTTCGGCCTAGAGCACAATCAAAAGATGTGATGCGATTCCTAAGACCGTCATTTGTTGACAACATCAAAAGTACAACACATAAAACATGATTTTGTCAAGCAGGAAGATTATATCTATAACTAATTATTTCACTAGAAACCAGAAATATGTGTTAGGATTTTATTAATTTCACCTAATTAAATCAGGATAATGTTTATATTGTGAGAGGACCATTCCAAATACATGCCCAAAAAACAAAAAATATGTCAGACAATTGTTGCTATCACTAGTAGTTAAATATTCACATTCCATAAATAGCAGTTAAACCATAAAATTCTATAAAAAATATTGAAACATTCATATGCTATCACTAGTATTTAAACATTAACATTCTTTTTCTGGTAGTTTAGTATTTAGATTCCATCACTAGCAGTTAAACATTCAAATTCTATAAGAAAAAGTTAAACATTTACATTCTATGACTAGCTGTTATATATTCACACTCCGTCATTAGTATTGAAACATTCACATTTTGTTACACGTTGTTATCATAATTTACATGCTATCACAAGAAGTTAAACATTGACATTCTATAAAAAATAGTTCAACATTCAAATTCTATCATTAGTAGTTTAACATTCACATTCTCTCCCAAATAGTTAATCATGCACATTCTATCACTAGTAGTTTAACATTCACATTCTATCACTAGTAGTTTAACATTCACATTCTATCACTAGTAGTTTAACATTCACATTCTATCACTAGTAGTTTAACATTCACATGCTATCACTAATATTTTAACATTCACATTCTATCACTAGTAGTTTAACATTCACATTCTATCACTAGTAGTTTAACATTCACATTCTATCACTAGTAGTTTAACATTCACATTCTATCACTAGTAGTTTAACATTCACATGCTATCACTAGTAGTTTAACATTCACATTCTATCACTAGTAGTTTAACATTCACATTCTATAACTAGTAGTTTAACATTCACATTCTATCACCAGTAGTTTAACATTCACATTCTATCATATATAGTTAAACATTCCCATGCACTCACTAGTCATTAATCATTTACATTTCCAAAATCTAATTTATTGGATTGTACTATTTATAAATACTTGAAATGTTAACTTATAAAGATAAGGTCTGTGCATAACGGTATCGATTAAAATCTTCGTTGTCAATTACAAAATGCATATCGCCAACTTAATAAAGCCAAAGATCACAACATTTGAATTTTTTAAGATTATATTTTCTGCTAACATTTGTTTAAAGTGACAATGCTAAAAATTAAACTACAATTAAATCATAGCTATTTCAAGTAAGCTTCTATACCAGTGGTTCTAAAACATTATTTTTTAGGGTTGCGTGGGTAAGGGAATTATTTTACTGTATCATCAGTTGATATCCTTGTCAGTTGTACTTTTCACCAGTTGAGCCTCACATTAGTTGAGGTGCCAACCAAGTAGGGGTCCATCAAGTGAGACGCTTATGATGTGAGTTGCCGATTAGTTGAGGTGCCCATCAGTGTAGGTGTCCATGAAGTGAAGTGCCCATTAGTTTAGGTGCATATGAAGTGAGGTGCCCATCAGTTGAGGTGCACACCTGCCATTTGCCCTAAAATTGAGATATTTTATTAATACCGGTATCCAAATACTGTTCTTAATCATGAATCTGCCATTAGACTTGACGTATCTTTGTATATGCTAGACACTAATGCTGGCTGTCATAACAAAACTTTAGCCGATGTTTGGCACGGTCATGATTCGTTTAAACGAACACTGGTTTTATCAAATATATTTTGTTCATTTCATAACTTGTACATTTCTTAAAGGAAAAACGTGTACATTAACATAAGAAATAATAAACATCATTGCAAACTGAACTTTATATCTGGTCATTATGACCTTTAAACGAGCTTTTTATTGATGCTTTCTATTGATGCTTTATATTGATGCTTTATATTGATGCTTTATATTAATGGGTTATTTTGCTGTTTTATTTTGTTGCCTTATGTTGTTGGTTTATATTGTGTCTTTATATTGTGTCTTTATATTGTGTCTTTATATTGTGTCTTTATATTGTGTCTTTATATTGTGGCCTATTGTAATACATTATATTGAGGATTTATTTTGTTTCTTTAAATTTTTGCTTTATATTGTTGATTTATATTTGTGCTTTATATTGTTGCTCTATTTTGATGCTTTATACTGATGCTTTTTATTATTGTCTTATATTGAGGCAATATCTTTTTTGCCTTATATTGATGCTTTATATTGTTGCCTTATATTGATGCTCTATATTGTTGCTTTATTTTGTTGCGATATTTTGATGATTTATATTGTTGTTTTATATTGATGCTTAACATTGATGCTTTATATTTATGCTTTATAGTGTTGCATTATATTAAAGCTTTCCATAGATGACGGCTAACGTTGGTAATAAACCATGCTTTAGAAGCCGCTGCAGGACTTGTCCCTTTACACTCCAAACTGAAAGCTTTAGTGTCCCTAAAGGTACCTTTACCATTAAAGAGGGTTTCACCTGTGTCAGACGTAATGTAATATATGCGATTGTGAGCCGTAGATGCCAATCTAGTTACATAGGTGAAACTGGTGACAAATGTCAAATTTTAATAAAGGATAAACGATTTATTAACATCAAAGTCTAAGTATCCTGTCTAACATTACCCATTTCCTAAATATCCAGTTTAACATTAACCACTTCCTAAATATCCATTCTAACATATTGTGTCGTCTACACCATCGTTATATTGTGTCATCTACACCGTCATCATATTGTGTCATCTACACCATCGTCATATTTTGTCATCTACACCATCGTCACGAAACAGTGGCTCATCAATAAACATAAATGGCCGGATCATGTGAAAGGGGGGTGGCCAAGGGGTCAAAACCCCCATACGCTATCCGGAAGGGGTGGTTAAATCGTCATATTTCACGAAAACGTACCTTTTATGGTAAGAAGGGACCTTAGTTAAAGCTTTGCCCTTGGCGCAGATTTTGCTTACTTCTGCCCTGATCAATGATTACAGAAATTAGAAATTAGATTTTGTCTCGACAGTCTCATGTAAATAACCTAAGATGAATCCTTCTTAAGACAATTGGATATCAGTTGCATCATAGCTTGAGTCTTGCACGAACAACATCTGGTCTTGAAGCTCCATAACACTGTCTAACCTTCAACAAAGTACGATGTCAAATTACATGTGTCTACATTGGATCTTATCAAACTGTGTCTTGTTTCTGCAGCCTAACTTTGGATGAACAACCGCGCCATCTCAAAACAATGAGAAGATAATCATTTGTTAATATTGACTAAATTTTAATGTGATAATTCTCATCACTTCCCTTTACAATTTGTTTCTCCTACACAGAGACTTACAAATTCAATCAACAGCTATAGACTTGTTACCTGATATAATTTTTTTTCTTTTTTTTTTTTACACATATGGCACTAAAAAGTACAAATTGCAACCCCCCACCCCCACCTCTCCTCAATAAAAGTCTGAAAACAGCGCCCAGGGGCGGAATTCGATCATCGGCGTGAATTGAAATCAAACCCAAAGCGCCGGTCAGTGGCGTAACATGTGGAGGGCTACAGCAATTGATGTAATAAATCTGTCATGTAAATTTGGGGGGGGGGGAAATATAATTTAATCATTGTTCAAGGGCGTGCCATATGAGACGGTGGTGGTGGCACTATTTCAGATTCATGTGTATTTAAAACAATAGATTAAGAAAAGGGCACTAACTCATTTTAAACAAAAACGGACTCGGTACCATTTGCATGTGGGAGTATTCGTATTGTTGTATATGTGGGAGTATTCGTATTGTTGTATATGTGGGAGTGTTCGTATTGTTGTATATGTGGGAGTGTTCGTATTGTTGTATATGTGGGAGTATTCGTATTGTTGTATATGTGGGAGTATTCGTATTGTTGTATATGTGGGAGTATTCGTATTGTTGTATATGTGGGAGTGTTCGTATTGTTGTATATGTGGGAGTGTTCGTATTGTTGTATATGTGGGAGTATTCGTATTGTTGTATATGTGGGAATGTTCGTATTGTTGTATATGTGGGAGTATTCGTATTGTTGTATATGTGGGAGTGTTCGTATTGTTGTATATGTGGGAGTATTCGTATTGTTGTATATGTGGGAGTGTTCGTATTGTTGTATATGTGGGAGTATTCGTATTGTTGTATATGTGGGAGTGTTCGTATTGTTGTATATGTGGGAGTATTCGTATTGTTGTATATGTGGGAGTGTTCGTATTGTTGTATATGTGGGAGTATTCGTATTGTTGTATATGTGGGATTGTTCGTATTGTTGTATATGTGGGAGTATTCGTATTGTTGTATATTTGGGAGTGTTCGTATTGTTGTATATGTGGGAGTATTCGTATTGTTGTATATGTGGGAGTGTTCGTATTGTTGTATATATGGGAGTATTCGTATTTTTGTATATGTGGGAGTGTTCGTATTGTTGTATATGTGGGAGTATTCGTATTGTTGTATATGTGGGAGTGTTCGTATTGTTGTATATGTGGGAGTGTTCGTATTGTTGTATATGTGGGAGTATTCGTATTGTTGTATATGTGTGAGTGTTCGTATTGTTGTATATGTGGGAGTGTTAGCATTGTTGTATATGTGGGTGTGTTTGTAATGTTGTATATGTGAGAGTATTAGTACTGTTGTATATGTGAGAGTATTAGTATTGTTGAATATGTTGGAGTATTAGTATTTTTGAAAGTGCAATTCTATTGTGTATGTGCGAGATTCAGAAATTGATTTTTGATTCAAGCTTTATCTCGTTAATGATTGGAAACGAGATTTTGTACAGTGTAAAAAATACAACAATTAAAAAGTCAATTTTTTCATCTTATTTTGCTAATCAATCATCCTTTCTTCTAGTCATGTAAACTGACAGAAAACTAGTATCACGTGACCTACCCTTAAGAAACCCTAAAAACCATCTTTCAATAGGTCAATGACCTCAAATTGTTAGAAGCTATGGAGATAAACGCTTCAACACTTAATTTTATAAAAAAATTTACATACAATTATGATCAGTTTTCTTTGAACATTGTATAGACCTCAGCTCTACTTTGATGTAATAACCTGTAGATGAAGTAATAGGAAACAATGTTAAGCTATAGGTAAACAAATTCTTTAGAGACGGACAGAACGTGACTTTAGAGATAGACAGAAATCTTCTTTAGCTATAGACAGAAACATTCTTTAGCTATACATTAAAACATGCTTTGACAATAGACAGAGAAATTCTTGTCCAAGGACAGAAAAAACATTCTTTAGATAAGAACAAAAACAATCTTTAGCTGTAGATAGAAACAATCTTTAGCTGTAGATAGAAACAATCTTTAGCTGTAGATAGAAACAATCTTTAGCTGTAGATAGAAACAATCTTTAGCTGTAGATAGAAACAATCTTTAGCTGTAGATAGAAACAATCTTTAGCTGTAGATAGAAACAATCTTTAGCTGTAGATAGAAACAATCTTTAGCTGTAGATAGAAACAATCTTTAGCTGTAGATAGAAACAATCTTTAGCTGTAGATAGAAACAATCTTTAGCTGTAGATAGAAACAATCTTTAGCTGTAGATAGAAACAATCTTTAGCTGTAGATAGAAACAATCTTTAGCTGTAGATAGAAACAATCTTTAGCTGTAGATAGAAACAATCTTTAGCTGTAGATAGAAACAATCTTTAGCTGTAGATAGAAACAATCTTTAGCTGTAGATAGAAACAATCTTTAGCTGTAGATAGAAACAATCTTTAGCTGTAGATAGAAACAATCTTTAGCTGTAGATAGAAACAATCTTTAGCTGTAGATAGAAACAATCTTTAGCTGTAGATAGAAACAATCTTTAGCTGTAGATAGAAACAATCTTTAGCTGTAGATAGAAACAATCTTTAGCTGTAGATAGAAACAATCTTTAGCTGTAGATAGAAACAATCTTTAGCTGTAGATAGAAACAATCTTTAGCTGTAGATAGAAACAATCTTTAGCTGTAGATAGAAACAATCTTTAGCTGTAGATAGAAACAATCTTTAGCTGTAGATAGAAACAATCTTTAGCTGTAGATAGAAACAATCTTTAGCTGTAGATAGAAACAATCTTTAGCTGTAGATAGAAACAATCTTTAGCTGTAGATAGAAACAATCTTTAGCTGTAGATAGAAACAATCTTTAGCTGTAGATAGAAACAATCTTTAGCTGTAGATAGAAACAATCTTTAGCTGTAGATAGAAACAATCTTTAGCTGTAGATAGAAACAATCTTTAGCTGTAGATAGAAACAATCTTTAGCTGTAGATAGAAACAATCTTTAGCTGTAGATAGAAACAATCTTTAGCTGTAGATAGAAACAATCTTTAGCTGTAGATAGAAACAATCTTTAGCTGTAGATAGAAACAATCTTTAGCTGTAGATAGAAACAATCTTTAGCTGTAGATAGAAACAATCTTTAGCTGTAGATAGAAACAATCTTTAGCTGTAGATAGAAACAATCTTTAGCTGTAGATAGAAACAATCTTTAGCTGTAGATAGAAACAATCTTTAGCTGTAGATAGAAACAATCTTTAGCTGTAGATAGAAACAATCTTTAGCTGTAGATAGAAACAATCTTTAGCTGTAGATAGAAACAATCTTTAGCTGTAGATAGAAACAATCTTTAGCTGTAGATAGAAACAATCTTTAGCTGTAGATAGAAACAATCTTTAGCTGTAGATAGAAACAATCTTTAGCTGTAGATAGAAACAATCTTTAGCTGTAGATAGAAACAATCTTTAGCTGTAGATAGAAACAATCTTTAGCTGTAGATAGAAACAATCTTTAGCTGTAGATAGAAACAATCTTTAGCTGTAGATAGAAACAATCTTTAGCTGTAGATAGAAACAATNCCAGCTTTAAGTTGTTTATGGTTGGTCCAGCTGTACCTTGTCTATGGTGGGTCCAGCTGTACCTTGTCTATGGTGAGTCCAGCTGTACATTGTTTATGGTGTCTCCAGCTGTACCTTGTTTATGGTGGGTCCAGCTGTACCTTATTTATGGTGGGTCCAGCTATACCTTGTTTATGGTTTGTCCAGCTGTACCTTGTTTATGGTGGGTTCAGGTGTACATTGTTCATGGTGTGTCCAGCTTTAAGTTGTTTATGGTTGGTCCAGCTGTACCTTGTCTATGGTGGGTCCAGCTGTACCTTGTCTATGGTGAGTCCAGCTGTACATTGTTTATGGTGTCTCCAGCTGTACCTTGTTTATGGTGTGTCCAGCTGTACCTTGTTTATGGTGTCTCCAGCTGTACCTTGTTTATGGTGTATCCAGATGTACCTTGTTTATGGTGTGTCCAGCTGTACCTTGTTTATGGTGTGTCCAGCTGTACCTTGTTTATGGTGGGTTCAGCTGTACCTTGTTTATTGTGGGTTCAGCTGTACCTTGTTTATGGTGTGTCCAGCTGTAAGTTGTTTATGATTGGTCCAGCTGTACCTTGTTTATGGTATGTCTAGCTGTACCTTGTCTATGGTGGGTCCAGCTGTACCTTGTCTATGGTCAGTCCAGGTGTATCTTGTTTATGGTGTGTCCAGCTGTACTTTGTTTATGGTGTGTCCAGCTGTACCTTGTTCATGGTGGGTCCAGCTGTACCTTGTTTATAGTGGGTCTAGCTGTAAGTTGTTTATGGTGGGTCCAACTGTAAGTTGTTAATGGTGTGTCCAGCTGTACCTTGTCTATGGTGTGTCCAGCTGTAAGTTGTTTATAGTTGGTCCAGCTGTACGTTGTTTAAGGTGGGTCCAGCCGTAAGATCATGTGTGACTAGCAAGTAACTTAGTCTAGCTTTTCTCAACCATCTCAGTCATTATTTTCCACGACACCTGCTTGTTTTCGTCAATGTCGAAATTCTCTTTCTGCGCATATCTCGTCCTATCAAATGCCTTGGTCCAATCATTGAAGTATCTTTGTTCTAGCTTCACAGCCCTTGATCTCATCGTTCAGTGTGCAAACGGGGCATTGACATCTCTCTTTTGTTTCTGTAACAAAACCCAACTTTTCAACATAACTTATTGCACACAATATATCAGTGGCGTATGTAGGGTACTTGCCACACTATTCCCCACCCCCCTTTTTTTTAATCCACGTAAAAAAAAACACAACGTGTTTGGGTTCAAATGGCAACCTCCTCCATATAAAAAAAAAATGTGCCATCGGGGCGGCACCACCCCCCCCCCCACCAACTTTTCAACATACCTTATTGCACACAATATATCAGTGGCGTATGTAGGGTACTTGCCACACTATTCCCCCCCCCCCTTTTTTTTAATCCACGTAAAAAAAAACACAACGTGTTTGGGTTCAAATGGCAACCTCCTCCATATAAAAAAAAAATGTGCCATCGGGTCGGCACCACCCCCCCCCCCCAACTTTTCCGTTCCCACCTTTCCTACGCCAATGTTTTAAATTGAATGATTTGAATTTAATCCAACAAGACGTTGAGAACAAGCTGTGTGTATTTAGGTCACGAGATTTGAGCAGATTACAAGCAGAGAGGACCAGGATTTGTACTTTGGGGAAGAGCAGTTAGTCAGTGGTTGGTAAAAATGTCGGATATGATCTTGTATGGATATGATCTTGTCATGATATAATCTTCTCACTAGATTTTAATTTCACGGACCATCGGAAACAATGACTGAACAGTGGGATTAAAACTGAATCCATCGAAAGAAGACCAAACCTATAAATAGAGGAGAATAACCATGGAAAGATTGTTAAGAAATATTTTGCTTTGTATTTAGAATTTATTTACGACACGGAAGTCTTCAAGTTGAAGGTAAACTAGTTCGAGAGTACGGCGTTACACATAAGTCTTCAAGTTGAAGTTAAACTAGTTAGAGAGTACGGCGTTATACAGAAGTTTTGAAGTTGAAGTTAAACTAGTTAGAGAGTACGGCGTTATACAAAAGTTTTTAAGTTGAAATTAAACTAGTTAGAGAGTACGGCGTTACACAGAAGTCTTCAAGGTGAAGGTAAACTAGTTAGAGAGCAATATGTTACACACAAGTCTTCAATCTGAAGTCAAACAAGTTAGAATGTACGCCTTTTCCACCAACGTTCTTCAAATGAATCTTTCAACTAGCGTTCCTCTAAAGCGCTCTGAAGGTTACATTAGGAAAAACTGTTCTAACAATGTATTCTCTTTTATTCGTTAAATAAGGAACATATTTACATTTCGTCGGATTAGTCTTTGGAGGTGATTACTGCGATAATCTGTTTTATTCTCTTTTATATGTAAGGGAGACAACAGTCGATGTGCAGGGTCGTTTCCGTCTGGATGGACATTGTATCCATCAATGTCAAGGCCATTCGAGGTACCAGGCCGCCAAGCATTTTGTAACCTCATTTTGAGTTTTTGAAATAATCAATTGCTAGGACGCTCGACCTGGGCGACAGACACACTGTATCAACTGTGTTAGGGTGGCTCTGGACAATCAACTGTTTTAGGATGGCTCTGGACTTTCAACTGTTTTAGGATGGCTCTGCACTATCAACTCTCTTTATGATAGCTCTGCACTATCAACTGTTTCAGGTTAGCTATACATTCACAAAGCTGGTGTTTCTATCGATACGATAAGCGCCCGGACGTCTGTCGCGAATGTGTTTAAAGCAGGGGTGTCAAACTCAATCGCTCGGCGAGCCGAAATCTCAAGTAAGGTTGCGGGCCGAACAGGATAAACATTCAGTAAGCGAAAAAGTAATCTTTTTTTGAAGACATATATATCTAAATGAAAACTGAAAATTGTTTTAATAGTTCGTTTTTCGTTCTTACGCCAATATGTCAGAGCTGGATGTTTGGCACATTTATTGGCTACGTAAACAAGTAAGTTCGTTTATTTTGGGAGTGCCATTCTGTGTCATTGAGATTCTCTTACTGGACTGCGAGTGTTGATCAGTAAGATGACTCCTGTGTGATGTTTTGTTAATCTTCATTACAGAAAAAAGCTGTTCACACACGTGCTACCAACAATTTTCAAGTTTCGAGCCGCATGTAGACGAAGCTGGGACATCTTTTCAGGAATGAATCGAGTGAGCTGCGCAGGCCCAACTGTGTCGTACTTTGCCTTTAGTGTCCCATTACAATGCTGCTCTATTAGCTCCATCTGCAAATTTACAGGTGCAGTTTCCACGTCTATGACGAATAGGTTACGAAACAGCTTGAAATTACTTTTCTGTGCTTCAAAGTCCCTAAAGCACCGTGCGAACTCGACGCGAAGTAAGCTAAGTTTTTCAGCAAAGTGTGCATTGGGAAACACCATAGCGTTGGCGTGGATATAATTGTACGCCGGTCGAGACCTCCCGGGCCTGATAAAATTTTACGGCGGTCCGGATGTGGCCCGCGGGCTTTGAGTTTTACACATGTGGTTTAGAGGATGGGCTGCGTAGGCCGTTGGCTTGAGTATATGTAGTTTACCGACAATAAAACTAATTTCTTATATGCACATATAATGGAAAGTCTTAGTTTAGTAAAGAATCATTTGTTGCACCCACAATGTCTCGGCTTATACGCGCTAATACTCGGTTGTTGGCTCTAGTGTTGTAAGGGAAGGTAAATACTTGACATTCTGAGCAGGGAAAGATTTTTAATTGATTATTTTTTTAACAATTTATTTCAGGGCGACCCACTTGTCAACACTACTGTCATGTTTTTAATATTTAGTTTGGACAAGTTATAACCCTCAAAACATTGATGGTGGCAATGCGGAAACGTCTCAGCTGCTAAAGGGACTTGAAAAATCATGCATTCAAAGAACTCACTCTTTAACATTCCCAAATTCGTGCTTAACCACCATCCTAACCATACCCCATGGCATCAAAGCTATAGTAATATTTTAATGCCCCCCCCCCCAACCTCTGCTTTGATATCACAGATTTATCGCGCCAAATATTTCAGTAAAACAGCAGTTTTCTGGGGAAAAAACAACAACACCCCCCCCCCAAATAACAAGTCAGTGCTTTCTGAAGAACACGTGCTTTCTGAGAAAAGTATCATTTCTGTTGTTGTTTTGAACTAAGTCTAGAGGAATCAAGTCATGAAATGAGAACATCTTAAGTTTCACCATTACCCCTTTTAACTGTTACGCCCATGTATCTAGAAATACGCTCCTGGTTACATCATGGGGTCTAACAGTGCTCACAACTTTGATCGTAAAAACAAATATTCTTTAATAACGTCAAATCCAAGATTGTAATATTAGTGTGTGAAACTCACTGACTGTAGCCACCATGATTACAATTGTAACTTTAAAGTTTGTAGCCACGGTATTTTAACACAACAAATTCCCGCTTTCTTCACAGCAATGTCTTCTGCTGCTGCTGCTGCTCGCCTCGTGCTGTTGACGTGTCTGATTGCTGCTGTTGTGCTAGGGTCCCCCTTTCCCGACACAGACCCTTATCTTCAGCACTCAGTGTTAGAACCGCTGGTCAATAGCACATCAGCCCCCGCGACGACAGTCAAAAGTGGCTATGACTACAGATCGGGAGCAGCTAGAGGAGGACGGAAGTAGAAACCCCTGGGAACCTTCAGGGAACTATATGACGTCAGACAACATGTTCAGAAATGTCATGCCAGGCTTGGACTTAGATGAGAAACAATCAGTTGTCTATTTGTAGAATTCGTAACCATTATCTTCTTCTTAACCTTCTTAATCATTGTACCAAATGTATTAAACAAAAGGGTAGCTTACTAAATGATGTGTTCAAATGAGTAATACTATGCTGGAGAGAGAGAGAGAGAGAGAGAGAGAGACAGAGAGAGAGAGAGAGAGAGAGAGAGAGAGAGAGAGAGAGAGAGAGAGAGAGAGCGAGAGAATATACAGTAGTGAAGAATACGAACTTTGCCCTTGGGCTTTTGAAATTCCCATTTTCAATTAAGCCGTTACCAAACATGAAGGTATTTACCATCATGATCACCATCATAACCATTATCGTCATCACCATCATCACCATCATCGTCATCGTAATCATAATCGCACTCATTACCACCATCACCCTCACCGTCAGCATCATCATCATCATCATGAAATCATCATCATTATCATAAACACCATCATAATCTTCATCATCCTTACCATCATCTTCAACCTCATCATCATAAGCATCATCAACATCATCAGGGCTCAGGTAGGGCTGTAATTAGGTATGTGAAACACCTGGTCAAATGTATCTCTTTACGAAATTTTGTGAGATAACACAAATATCTCTACTAGATACAGCCCGCAAAACATTGGTGACAGCAATGCATGCTCTTACCGTCTACTAAAGTTACTTGACAAAACATGAACTCAAGTAACGCACATTTAAGAATTCCAAATTTTGCTACACCCCTCCTCCCCCCCCCCCCACAATGCATGCTCTTACCGTCCACTAAAGTTACTTGACAAAACATGAACTCAAGTAACGCACATTTAAGAATTCCAAATTTTGCTACCCCCCTCCCCCCCCCCCCCCCATGGACCCTTTTAATTTCACGCCCATGAACTCTATTAAATATTTTGATGTCCCAACCACTTTTCAGCCGAATATTTTTTTACACAACGCTTAAATTGAGACGATTTCATTTTACGAAAAAAAAAAATTTTTTTGCACCAATCGCATAGTTATCGGGAATTATATTTTCGCGCTATTGAACTCACTAGTGAACCAAACTTTAATTCAAAAATTTTTAATTATTTCTAATCTACTCTTCATACCAAATTTGCTGATTAGGAAGCAGTCCATTAGGAAGCAGTCTATTAGGAAGCAGTCCATTAGGAAGCAGTCCACGAGTCACACCAGAAGCGTAATAATATATATATAACAATGACCTAAAGTGACATAACGCCAAAGAACCCATACGATTTAAGTACGTTCGGATTCCTAAAAAAAAATCATAGTTATTTTCTATTATTTTGCGGAAATCGAATAAATTTAAATGCGTAAATTTTTTTTTAAAATGCGCTTTTATTTTAGTAAAAGTTTAAGTATGGTTATAATAAATTACAAACATATTTAAAGTATCAAATAAGGAACTATTTAAGCATCTTATCCGAACGCAAAAGTTGTGAAAAAAAAATGTATTAAAATATTATGATATAAGAATCGCATCTTAATCCCATTTATCGGGGAAACTCAAACATCTGTTAATCTTAGTGCGCATTTTAGTGTTTTCTTAATATTGCGAAATAAAAATAAAAGTAATTTGATTTAAATAATTACGCAAATGACGTCATCGCGCGATTGCCTATTTAAGCCACAGCTCTAAGTTTCTTTGATTTTATAACCTCGCGTAAAAAAAACTGATAATATTTTTTTTTTCCTTTCTTAAAAGTAAAATTAATAAAATAAGAGATAGCTTTTAAATTGCAAACATTTTCTAAAATTAAATAAAACCTTAGCTTTAAATTTTTAACATTGAATAAGTTTTTACATTTTATTCTTTCTAATAATAAAAAAAAAACTTTAATCAAAGTTATAAAGTGTTAAAAAACTTAACATTAAAATATACGTTTAAAACGAAAATGCCGTTTCATGCAATCAGTGCAGAAAAAAAACTACCTAATCCAAATAGCATTCACTAATGCACGTATCACTCATCCAAATAAGAACAACGCAAGTGAAAGGAAAACAAAAATGTTTTTGCGTAAGTGAGGGGGGGGGGTGGATAATTTTTGTTTTCAACCACTGTGTCGTTTTATGTTTTTTTTTTGGGGGGGGGAGGGGGGCAGGGGATTAAACGATAGTTTCAACAGCCCAAGGCAGCACAAGATAAGCCTCAGAATGAATTTTGGGCCCGGGGCCCTTCTTATGCACTGGTTTCTACTGTTAGAAATGAATCTCTTGTTTTAAAGTATGGCTCGTTCAAACAGTGCACAACGAAGGACGATACCACAGAGAAATACAATAACCAAAAATACGACACCCAAAACAGTACCAATTACAATTAATAAGATTTAATTTAGTAATAATACAATAAAAAAAAAAGAAAAGAATTATATTTATAAATCATCAACTTACAGAGTATGGGCAAATCTTGTACCGGTACATAATTATTACAATGTGCCAATTAATAATGTACAATGACGGATGCGAACAAACACATTATGAGTACACAAAGAATAAGACACGTCTCGTGAATATAAAAATATCAATCAATCTCTCTGAATCTCGCAAACCCCTTATTTATGGAGTGGGTCTACCGACGCGTCCAGAAACGCCTTTGACATTGTTTACGTTTCTCGTCGATCGGGAAAGTTCCACAAGGTACTAGGAGACAAATTAACCATGTTTAATTGATAATCGGCAGTAAACACGACAGATCAAAGGACTAAGCCACGCCCATCTATGAACGCAGCGTGTGCTAGGAATCTAATTTGGGGTCAAGCAACGTTCACGCACGGGGAAAGTGTACTATTTTACACCCTAAATTCTCTTTTTTTTTTCTTTGTGAGCTAAGTATAATTTCAGTACGCGTTCCTATAACATTCATCCGATTGCGATAAAACTTTGGTAAGCTGTTGAGCGCCCGCCCGAAAAGGTTTCTGAATTATGTTTCCCCTTTTGAAATATTAATTAATTATCTTTTTCTTACATGAACTATAGACATCTAATATCAAACCAAGTTATTGCATGGGTGGATGGAATTGAATCAAATACAAGCGACATTTCAGTTTGTGTGTGAGATAATAAGTGGGCGTCTGAATTAAAACAACCATTTTACAATTTTGAGTTTGGGGCTGGGGGCCTTATTTTTTTTTTTGTATGTGACCTATATAAATATAATTTCAAACAGAGCTACTGAATGGATGGAACAATCGCTACAATTGTGTTTACTAAATTTAAAAAACCCATGTTTCTCACGTGCACAGTTGTATGTTTCCTGCTCAGGCTTCCAAAAACTAGTTTTATTTATTTGTGCACGCACCGAACGTAAAAAACAAAACAAAAAAAATTCTATTTAAAAGTACATGTGTACTTAAAAAACCTTATTAAAACTCAAAAACTTTTTTTCTTTGAGTGACATTGCAACGCATGCCAGGTTCTCGCTAGTATATAAGAGAAGATTGTTTTTTTTTAAGTACCTGGGTGTTACCATTCAAAGAGAGGTCCGCTGGGACGATCATATTAACAATGTATGTAACCAAGCAAACAAGACCTGGGGTTCTTAAGGCGTAATCTAAAGATTGGCAACTCCTGTGTGAAAGAAAGAGCATATAAAGCCTTTGTCCGTCCGGTTTTAGATTATGCATCTTCAGTCTGGGACCCATTTACCCAGAAGAGCATTGACAGGTTGGAGGCGGTCCAGCGACGAACAGCACACTTTGTCCTAAACCACTACAGGAATACCTCTAGTGTTTGCAGCATGCTAGAAACACTAGGCTGGTCACCATTGGAGGAACGACGACGACAATCCAGGCTCTCCACGATGTACAAGATAAATAATGGGCTGGTCCACTGTTCCAGTATTAAACAGAAACTCGTCCTTCTCCCCCATAGACAGCGACGAGGCCATGACAGGCAATTCAGGCTCATACCCTTTGATGCCACAAAAACTCTCGTCTCTTCACTCATTCTTTCAAAATTTGACTACTGTAACATTCTTCTCTCAGGCATTCCTCAACACCACATAGAAAAACTTCAGAAGGCACAGAACTCAGCATGCAGACTCATTTTTAAATCAAAGAAACATGACCACATTCAATCACACATGCGGCAACTCCACTGGCTTCCAATATCCTCTCGCATCAAATACAAGTCTGCCAATCTTTGCTTCAACTCGTTCACTGACCCTCACTTTCCTGTCTATCTCTCTGAACTGTTGCTTCCTTACATCCCCACAAGACAACTACGTTCTTCCATTGACAGTAGAACCCTCTCAATCCCAAGAACTAAAACTAAGACCATCGGTGAACGCTCCTTCTGCTTCCATGGGCCCACGTTCTGGAACCAGCTCCCCTTCCATATACGTCATAGTGAAACCTCGTCCATTTTCAAAAAGTCCCTTAAAACTCATCTGTTTAGGTCCGCCTATGACCTGTGATGCACCCTCCTTGCCCTACCTAATTTTCTGTTTCGGTTTAATCCTGAAGTGTCAAAGTGTCCTCTTTTTATAGCCATTTTCATTGTTTCTATAGAATAGTAGTTACTATCCTAGTGTCTCATTTGTATTTACTTAGTTTACATGTTTTAATAATTGTAAAGCGCTTAGAGCTTTATGATAAGCGCTATATAAAAATGCCTAAATAAATAAATAAATAAATACCAGCAAGAAGCTAGTATAGGAGCTGCTCATTCCTGCCCAAGACAATCAGGGACTAGAACAATCTTTCAAAAGGAACAGTTGAGGCGACAACACTATACACATTTGTGTCTATTGTCTCAAGCCTTCAAACCCCTAGTGCATGATTTCCTCACAAAGTGGCACTGGAAATCAGTAAAATTTCCTCATCAACACCAAGCACAGAAACATTGCAAATCCCATCTACATGCATAGGAGCCAAAATGATGAATAAATTGATCGTGGGCCCTTAAGATATAGAAGAAGAAGATAAAAAGTTAAGAATTTATCAAGTATCCACATATTACGGAGACTATACAATGCATTCCCTTGCGAAAATCAATCCTTCATGTAAACAATGCCAACGGTTTGTAGTGTATGTCACTATTATTTATTTAAATAGCTCATATAGGAAAGAAAACGACAAACAGTACAGAGTTTGGAAATAAAATCTGCTTAACCTTTGGAAGTAAGCTGTAAGGAATACGCCTGCTAAATTTCAGGCTTCTATCTACAGGGGAAGTTGGAGAAATTGTGATGAGTCAGTGAATGAGGGCTTTGCCTTTTATTAGTATAAGATCAAGAAAATGCAGGCCATTGTAGTGGTCATTGTGATGTTGCCAGGGACGTAGGAAGGCGGATGTGGAGGGCTTGGTAAGCCCCGGTGGCAATTTTTTTTTTTTGGTACCTTATATTTTAAATGAATGGGCGGCATTTCCGACCAACTGAATGATTTTTTATGGAAATGGGGAGGCAAAATTATCGGCCCGGCCCTGGTAGAGCTAACCCTCGCTACGCCACTGGATGTGCCAATTGGGTACAGCAGAACCGTGGTCTTCTTTGGACGCGCACGAGCAATGGTCGCAACCATGGCTTGGTGCAGATAAGGCAATGGTGCCTTCAAAGATAAGTTGATCAAGATATTTTTCGGCAGCAAGGTTGTTTAAGTGGAGCTCAGCGGGACCTACAGCAATGATTCTACTGCCCCGTGCTAAACATTACGCCACACTCTGGGAGCAGCCCACCATCAGGAGCAATAAGGACAACTACTGCATGGCTCACCACGTCTCATAAGAGCTCCAGTCACAATAAACATACAAACAAACAGATAATCAACCCCCACCCACCCCCACCCCCGATAACCCATATAAAATATAAATACAAACGTGGTTACAAAATGACGTCAGGTGATAGTATCACAGCTGCCCACAACCTGCCTACCACTTAATCAACGCATTTGCCTAATGCCGAACACAACATTAAAGGAAATGAACACACATTTGGCTTAGAGACGAAAGCAAAGTTGTCAATGAAAATATTAGTGTGGCAAAACTTTAGAGGAAAAAAAAACGGGGGGGGGGGGGGGAAAAATGGGGTTTTTTTTTTTTTTT
>CAXITT010000275.1:827774-840992 GCA_964033795.1 Lymnaea stagnalis
TTTCGTGATATGCTGGCCCGCTATCAACCTACCAGATTGTCTAAATCGTGATATGCTGGCCCGCTATCAACCTACCAGATTGTCTAAATCGTGATATGCTGGCCCGCTATCAACCTACCAGATTGTCTAAATCGTGATATGCTGGCCCGCTATCAACCTACCAGATTGTCTAAATATTCAAACTCTAGTTCTTACCTCTTTATGTAAAAATAATAATACTAATAATAAATGACCTGAATACTCTTTCCTCCTTATATTTAGTTCCTGCAAAATAGTTTTGAAGGTATTTATTGACCTAGATATCAGTTCTAGCCCTACAAAACTAAAGTACACATGATTAACAACCAAAGTACAGGATCGAAGCACGATTTATGATTGTTTTGTTTTGTTTTTTGTTTGTTTGTTTGTTTTTGTTTGTTGTTGTTTTTTCTTACATCTTAAAAGTTGATAGAAAATATAATTAGAAAAAACAACAACAAATGATTGATGTATATTTAGGTCATGACAGAATAATAAAACTGATTGATGTATATTTAGGTCATGACAGTATAATAAAACTAATTAATGAGTATGTAGGTCATGTGAGAATAATACAACTGATTGATGTCTATGTAGGTCATGTGAGAATGATACAACTGATTGATGTGTATTTAGGTCATGTCAGAATAATCTGGCTAAATTTGAAATGCTGTTGACATTAGGGGCTGGTTAGTTTGACCAACACTGACGGTTTTTTATTTAGTTTCACGCAGCAATTTTCCCCTGCCTTATCTGCTGGCATCAGCTTTAGGCTGGGGAGTGGGTGAGTGTAGGGGGGCTACAGACGTAGAAACATATTTTTCGATGGCTTTTTGAGATAGATGTAGTGTGACGTAAACTGTATAGAAAAATTGGCTCAGGTATTCCGGACTTAAACATTTTACCGCTGTATCTCTAGATTGTTCAAATCAGCATACTTAATCCAAGGCTTGGATTTGCAGCCAATAATACAAAACATTAATCCCACTTCCTCGGTGCACAGTGTCTTCTCGGTGCACAGTGTCTTCTCGGTGCACAGTTTATACTCAGTGCACAGTGTCTTCTCGGTGCACAGTGTCTTTTCGGAGCACAGCGTCTTCTCTGTGCACAGCATCTTTTCTGTGCACAGTGTCTTCTCGGTGCACTGTGTCTTCTCAGTGCACAGTGTCTTTTCGGTGCACAGTGTCTTTTCGTTGCACAGTGTATACTCAGTGCAGAGTGTCTTCTCGGTGCACAGTGTCTTCTCGGTGCACAGTGTCTTCTCGGTGAACGTGTCTTCTAAGTGCATTCAAGATTTCCAACGTAATCATTTCTTATCACATAGATCGGTTCCAGCCTAACATTGCCTTCACTAATGTTAAAACTGACTTGATTATACTATCCGTAATTTGGTTTTTAATTGGCTAAAAAGTTAGCTTTGTACTTTGGCATCATTTTTGTATATGTAATGCTCTTGAAGAGGTTTTTTATAAGAACTCGTGTCATTTCCTCCAACTAATTACAGGTACAGACGCGACACGTAGGTACACAAATCCCAGTTTCTTGAAAGATCATCTTGCTGACGCTGCTGCGCCTGTGAAGTAAGTTGTGTGTTTGACGTCAATGTTTGTACACCATGTTAGGAGACTTAGTGTAACCTCAAGTGAAGGACATGGTTTTTTTTCTCTTAGTATTCTATGTATCAAGGTCCCCACGATCAATTTATTGATCATTTTGGCTCCTATGCATGTAGATGGGATTTCAAATGTTTCTGTGCCTGGTGTTGATGAGGATATTTCACTGGTTGGGCTACTTTGTGAGGGTATCATGCACTGGGGGCTGGAAGACCTGAGGCAATAGACATCCAAAGTATATTGTGCAGAAATATCTCGTGTGCCTTTAAATCATTAATTTAACAAAGAAACCGTAATTTTAACGAAATTACATTACAAAACTCAAAGTTACCATTCCCCCCCCACCCACCCTTGTCAGTACTGACATCTTTTAACATCCATACAGTACCAGCCATATCATGTGGAATGTCGTTATTCTCTGGGTCGGCTGTGTGGTCAGCCTTTCGTACGGCCACATGTGCTTGGTGACGCCACCCCAGAGGGGGCCATCGAATGACATAAACGCCGTCGGTGAGTGTTTAACGCCGTGGCCTTAAATCAGGGTGTGATTTTTATAAAGCATTGTTATAGTGGACTATACCGTCGGGAGAGACAACCGGGGCGAGCGACGCACATGCGCAGGGCCTGTGAAGAGTGTGTGTGTGTCCAGTGTGTTACGGAGACGGGCATTGGAGTGAACTCATTTGATAACTTACTATATCTATATGTTATTGCTTTATTGTTTGAAATAAAAAACATATAAAAAGATAATAAACATCTTACCTCCTAGGTTCTAAATCCGGGATCTAATGGGTCACGTGTGTTGAATTTTAAGTGACTTGCGATATTAAAGCGCCATGTTCATTTTTTTTTCTTTCAAAAGCCTGTAGGTGAAATCCTCAATGCAAATATCGAAACAAACTTTTACTTGGTAGAGGTTTATAATACACTATCGCCTTAAAATTGTTCTTGCCTTCGTCTGAGATTTCGTCCTTTACCAACAGGCGCGAGTGATTGCTATCTTAAGACCGGACCGTGCGGGGGAAGAACTCAAAACTTGACCTCAGGGACAGCTCTTGTGTGAGTGGAAGCATTTCTTGTAGCTTTAGTTTGATTGGAACGGAGGATTTGGGAAATAAGCGATCATTTTTTAATCACTATCGTCATTAGATGCTTTTGGAGACTAACTCATTTTTGACATTACTTGATTGCTACATAGACCTTAAGGTAACTCATTTATGAAATTATTTGGTTGCTAGATAGACCTTAAAGTAACTCATTCAAACTGCACGGCTTTTAAATATTACTCAGGAAACTATCGATACCTCCGGGTGCATAATATCATAAATCACTTTGATGCCATTCATTTCAGAGCAGGCAAACAGTTTGTTGTGACTATTCAAAAGAATCTGGACCACTTTAACGCTGCAAGGCCAGTAAGTCTCAATTCAGTTCCGTCATTCGAGATGGCCTTTTTTCCTACTATATATCATCTTCATGTACAGCTAGACAATAACAGTTACTAATTGTCTGAAACTTCGAAACTAACCAATACAATTGTGCGTCTGTGTTCAAACCCATTTTAAGTTTTGGAACGGTCAAAATGGCGTCTTGAGAATTTGGGGAGTTTGTTTTGAACAGAAGAGGCAAAACGTGTGATTCTTAAACGGAATCCTCTTGTTAGAGAATAGATGATAATTTTATGAGGGAAGTATAAACAATAAATTAAATCAAAATGGTTTTGCGATTAAAGGGTTTCATTGTTAGACTGTCAGGGTTTCGTTGTTAGACTATCAGGGTTTCAATGTTAGACTGTTAGGGTTTCATTGTTACACTGTAAGGGTTTCATTGTAAGACTGTTAAGGTTTCATTGTTAGACTATTAGGGTTTCATTGTTAGACTGTAAGCGTTTCGGTGTTGGGCTGTCAGGGTTTCACTATTAGACTGTTAGGGTTTCATTGTTAGACTGTTAAGGTTTCTTTGTTAGACCATTAGGGTTTCATTGTTAGACTATTAGGGTTTCGTTGTTAGACTGTCATCGTTCGTTGTTATACTGTCAGGGTTTCATTGTTAGACTGTCATCGTTCGTTGTTATACTGTCAGGGTTTAGTTGTTAGACTGTCAAGCTTTCGTTGGTGGGCTGTCAGGGTTTTGCATCCGCATAACTTACCAACAAATTAACACATTCATTACCAACAATGACACATACAAGACATATATCAATCCTAGTAAACCCGTGCACATATCAACACATTCTGAAACAGATACCAATAAACGCATACATTTACCAACATAAAGCACAACTCTTCGTACAAACGTCCACAAACGAAAAGGGGAAAGAAAATCTATCTCATCTAAATAAATGTTACATCCTTTACACATTAAAAGGATAATTAGCTACAACTCCTCTGATTTGATAAAGAGTTACAACCATAAACATGGACTGGATGGGAGAATGTTGTGTGTGTGTTTACTCTTGCAGGGCTATTTCGCTGTTTCCATCGGTGCCGACGAGGCGTCGCTAAAAGAGATTCACAGAATCGCTGACACGGCTGAACCCTCATTGGCTCTCTACTCAGATGACGTCACAGTTCCCTAAACGTGAGTTGCCCCGTTTTAAAGATGACCTTGCCTCCCAAAGCAACAGATATTGTGTTGCACCACTGGCTCATTTCAGAGAGCCTTAGTTTGCCTGATAGAGACCGAACAAATCTACGTTCGAGTTTTAATTAAAACACACATTATAAATTTTAAAAAATTTTTTTTGGTGACGGGAGTGAAAAAATAAAAAAAACCCAAAGAAAACGTTTGAAGTAAGTTCAAAACCAACAAACTTTTGGTTACTCTCTCTCTCTCTCTCTCTCTCTCTCTCTCTCTCTCTCTCTCTCTCTCTCTCTCTCTCTCTCTCTCTCTCTCTCTCTCTCTCTCTCTCTCTCTCTCTCTCTCTCTCTCTCTCCCTTCATGCGTCGGTGGGCTTTGCTAATGTCGGTGGACTTTGTTATTGTCGGTGGACTTTGTTATTGCGGGTGGACTTTGTTATTGTGGGTGGCCTTTATTATTTTGGATGTATTTTGTTATTTTGGGTGGATTTTGTTATTGTGGGTGGCGTTATTTATACTGAGTGTGCTTTGTTAGTGTTGGTGGGCTTTTCCAGAGCACATTCCTCCAGCTTCCCAAGCACTCCAAATATCTGAAATACTTTAAACAGTTATTTTTTTGGAGAAATTTTAGTGATTTCTTTCCCCTATCTGATATGGCGAATGTCTCCTACATCTTTTCCTCGGGGTCATTTTGCCCGAATACAATAGAATTTTAATTATTAATTGATACAGATTTATTTTTTTAATTTTTTTGTTAGTTAACAACCACTGCATTAGAAAATGTACCGACGCTAATCAAACACTGATCATTTATATTAATCGTCTGAAAATGGGGAACACCCCATGAAAACAAAATACCTGCGCACTAACTCAGTGCGCACTAAATCCTTGCGCACTAAACACTGTTTTTAAATGTTCTTTCAGCGATGGAATTCATTTAAATGTGTCCTTAAGTCTGATGTTATGTTGCCCTGTGTCTATTCGTTTAATGTCACGTTTGGCTGTGTCCATTAGTCAGATGTCATATTGGTCTGTGTCCATTGGTCAGATGTCATGTTGGCCTGTGTCCATTAGTCGTCATGTTTGCTTGTGTTCATTAGTCAAATGTCCTGTTTGCCTGTGTCAATTGGTCAGATGGCATGTTGGCCTGTGTCCATTGGTCAGATGTCATGTTGGCCTGTGTCCTTTGGTCTGATGTCATGTTGGCCTGTGTCCATTGGTCTGATGTCATGTTGGCCTGTCTCCATTGGTTTGATGTCATGTTGGCCTGTATCCATTGGGCTGATGTCATGTTGGCCTGTGTGCTTAAGTCTTATGTCATGGTAGCAGTGTAACTGTCTTTATGTAAAAAAAAAAACTATGGACTGAATACAACTATTATTTTCTCTACCTGTTTGTACATTCCAGGACTGGCCAGATGGTACTACAGATCACGTATGTGACCAACAACAACCCTCCATTGTTCTTTCAATGCAGCGATGTTCTCATAGTGCCAGCACGAGACCTGATCCCTGTTGGTTAGCAACACTATTGGTGGAACAACAAATCACGTGACAGTGTCATCTGATATATTATGTCACAATGTCATCTGATATAGTATGTCACAATGTCATCTGATATAGTATGTGCCAATGTCGTCAGATGTATTATGTGCCAATGTTTACTGATCTATTATGTGCCAATGTCATTTGATATGTTATGTCACAATGTCGTCTGATATATTATGTCACAATGTCATCTGATATAGTATGTGCCAATGTCGTCAGATGTATTATGTGCCAATGTTTACTGATCTATTATGTGCCAATGTCATTTGATGTGTTATGTCACAATGTCGTCTGATACATTATCTGAACTTTTGAAACTATCTTGGTGGGATTAAATTACTTTGTATTCTTGACTGTATTCTTTGGTTCTCGTTTCATTTAGCGGCATCATGCAATTTCAGAAATGCCTTTAGAAGATTTCGCTAAAAGCCTACAAGGCACAAGTTGATTTAAAAGAGCACAACTTGATAAACCAATGAAAGATCTTCGTGCGTTGACACGACATAGCCAGATAACAGTAAGTGAGAAATGTCGTAATGACGTATTCAATAGAACCGGACCCGAGAATTTGATTAAATAGAGGAGAGTAAATTGACTAACTGTAAATCGGGGGCTCTTAATCAGGGGTGCCCTGGGGTGCGAGAACAGTTTCAGGTTTGATCGTGGAAAGGAAGGGGGGGGGGACATTTCAAGGCTTTCAGGGTGCAGTGTTCAGGGAGAGTGGGATGACTCATCAAATCAGGTTTAATTTTTTTTTTTTTTAAACGGTGGAGTAGATATTTTTTGTTTTAAATGTGTGTGTGTGGTTAGGGGTTTTGGGGGGCAAAGGGACATTACTAATACATTTGTTCTCAAGGGAGATAATAATAATTTCTTTTTTTTTAGGGGGGGGGACATTTCAAGGGTTTGAGGGTGCAGTGTTCAGGGAGAGTGGGGTGACTCATCAAATCAGGTTTAATTTTTTTTTTTTTTAAACGGTGGAGTAGATATTTTTTGTTTTAAATGTGTGTGTGTGGTTAGGCGTTTTGGGAGGCAAAGGGACATTACTAATACATTTGTTCTCAAGGGAGATAATAATAATTTCTCTTTTTTTTTTTTTTTTTTTGCGTATTTTTTTTACTGATGTAATTTAAAATGATATTTAAATTTTTTAAATGCATTTCCTTTGATACTTTGTTACTGTTTATTAAATGTGTTGCTAAAACGGGGTGAGAATTCAATCATACTAAAATTTTTTAAGAACATTATTACAAATACAAAGGCATATTATGTAGCATTAATAAAATTAAGAATTGACTATTCAATTATACAAATATATATAAATATATATTTATAAATAAATGAAGACCACAAGGGAAAAAACAACAAAAACGGCAGAGTCACATTTTTGTTGTTTTGAGATATTCCATTTTTAAACTTCAAAACCATGCACATTAAAAATGTGTAAACAAAATGTAATTTTTAAAATTCATTTCACAAGAGTGTCCATTTCCCTGAGTTATTAAATAGATAAAGTAATTCAAACTTGAATGTAACATGATTTATTTCATTATAGTAGAGAGTGAGGTCAAAATGGACTCTGCCGTTTTTTTCCTTGTAGTAATTTAACAAGGTTTGATCATTGATAAATATCTATTTAAAACTATTTTGTAAGTAAATTTTCACATTTAGGGGTCACTGGCAAATTACGTCACGCTTAGAGGGGGTGGGTTGAGAATATGCGACACTTTGTGACAGGGGGAAAGGGGGGGGGGGGTCAAAAATTTTGACGTAACTTTTTTTTTTCACTTTTAAAAGTTTTTATTTTTTTTTTTTTATTTTGTAAGTAAATTTTCACATTTAGGGGTCACTGGCAAATTACGTCACGCTTAGAGGGGGTGGGTTGAGAATATGCGACACTTTGTGACAGGGGGAAAGGGGGGGGGGTGTCAAAAATTGTGACGTCACTTTTTTTTTTCATCTCTAAAAGTTTCTAATTCTTTTTTTTTAAAAATCATAATTTAATTAATTTTTAAAACATTAATTTGAGGTCAACTTTGTCTCAGGTATTATAGTATGAAACTCGGTTTTCTAGTAATACTACATCTTATAATTACGGTAGTGGTTCTCAACCTTCCTAATGCCGCCACCCTTGAATGCAGTACCTCATGTTGTGGCGACCCTCAACCATAAAACTATTTTCGTTAGTACTTCATAACTGTAGAGGATATGCATTTGCCGATTGTCTTATGTGACAACTTTAAAAGAGTCATTCGACCCACAAAGGGGTCGCAACCCACAGGTTTAGAACTGCTGCATTATGGAAAAATGTTGAAGAATAAAATAATATCTTAGTTTAGTTATGAAAATTATATATATACATATATATGTGTATATACATAGACTAAAAATATCCCATTAAACAATGGCGACCAAAATAGGTGAAAAATCATGAATGTAATAACGCGCTTACAAGATACTCCCCCACCCCCCGATACGCTACCACCCCTGGCCTATATTAATATTCTGATGCCCTTACCCACCCACTTAAACCGAACATTTATTTCACAATACATCAATAGTTGTAACACACCAAACAATGACAGCGCACAATGCGAGAACTTTCTACTGACTACACCTGCTGGGCAAAATATACATTCAACTAACGTAGTTTTTAAGAAAAACAACTATTGGTTCTCCCCCACCCCCACTTTCCACACGTTAGCAACCTCACACATAAATTAATATTCTAAAGTGCCCCATACGTTCATATCGCAGATTGAAAACATCATGTTGAAATTGAGAATATTTCCTTAATACAAAGGGAAAAAAAAGAGTACACATTTGCGTTAATTTTAGGCTTTTTATTTGACGCAGTTATCGGGCAATTTTATTGAGACAAATCTGCTTCGTATAGCTACAATAATAATTCCTGACTGAATCTTGTCGTCTTGGCTCTCATTGCGCATCATGATGCGCTCTCATTTGCTGCTTTCCCACCCCCACCCCACCCCTTTTCCTTTGGCCTTCGCACTTACCGAATGCACACAACAGAAAGCATTCGTCACCTACTCTTCATTGGTAACTGACAGGCCATACATGAAAGAACGGCACTTGAAGGAACTGAGGAGAGAGATTGAAGAGTAACTGGTATTTACAGGCACCATCTGAAATTATGATTGTAGATTACGCACATCTTCCCGTGTTTAACACGCACGACCTGATGCGTCGTCCCAGTCAGTGTTTAAATAGTTCACAAATATTGAGCGTTCATTTGTTGTTGTTGTTGCATTGCGTTGTTAATTCTTACCCACCTTTAAGAAAGACTCGACCTGACCTCCCTCCACATCCTGCTTCCTATCAGACAGGCGACAACTCCCGTGTCTTGTTGACCTGACCAGTGATGACATAAGCAGTGGCGTAGCTATAGGGTTGGTGTCACCTGTTACGGTAAACTCAATGTGTCAACAGTTGCGGTCCGCATTTCCCGCCACCCTCCAGCTCCGCCACCCCCAGCTCCACCACCCTCCCAGCTCCGCCACTGTACATAAGGGAGACACACAAGGACCAGATAAAGATATTTTAACTTCCTTTAATTCTCTTTTTTTGTTTTCAACAGAGTAAAAAAAAAAATAAAAAAAAAATAAATATTGACTAGGGGTCTCGCCTAAAACCAGGGTCACCACGTGCTGATTGCGGTTTCACTTAAGCTTTAACCTGAATTGTGTCTCAAGTGACAAACTTGTCTTTCTCAATCAAGTGACGCCTGGTGCTGTGCAGTAGCTTCCCTTGTTAGAGGTGTTGTACACGACGTAAACGACAGAACTGTCTCTTTCGAATGCTGCATATCTCGTCTATACAGTTTGCTTCTGGTGTGTCTTGCTTCCTCTTCTAAACTTATCCCTCCCCATCTCCACATGTTTTATATTAATATAATTGAGGGGGGGGGGTGAGAAAGGCTGTCATGCGTGATGGGTGAACTCGGGTAATTTTTTTTTTCTCCAGCGGGAAGCGACTATTATATTAACCAATAAGGAGTATTTATTTGCAACTATTTATTGGTAGCCCTTAAGTCTAACGCCTTATTTGTAACTGTTTATAGGTAAACCTAAATTCTAAAGCCTTATTTGTAACCGTTCATTCTAACGCTTAGTTGTAACCGTTTATTAGTAACCATTTATTTTAATATATATATATATATATATATATATATATATATATATATAAGAATGAGCTATACTGACGTAACTCCAAAGAACCGATAAGATTTAAGATTTAAGTACGTTCGGATTCATAAAAACAATCATAAATATTTTCTTTATATATATATTTATATATATATATATATATATATATATATATATATATATATATAAGAATGAGCTATACTGACGTAACTCCAAAGAACCGATAAGATTTAAGATTTAAGTACGTTCGGATTCCTAAAAACAATCATAGTTATTTTCTTTATTTTACGCAAATCGAATAAATTTAAAGGCGCAAAAAATATTCTAAATCTGCTTTTATTTTAGTAAAAGTTTAAGTGTTATTATAAATTACAAATACATTTAAAGTATCAACTAAGGAACTATTGTAAGCATTTTATAATGTTTAAAAGTTTTTAAAAAATAAAAAAATAAAAAATCATGATCAAAGAATTACACCGTAATCACATTTATCGGGAAAACCCAAACATTAGTGGTTTTTAGTGCGTCTTTTAGTGCGTAGTTAATATTGCGAAATAAAATTAAAATTAATTTGTTCTAAATAATCACGCAATGACGTCATAGCGCGAATAGCCTATTTCGCCAAAACTCTTAGGTTTTTTTAAATTTAATAACCACGCGGGAAAAAAAACTGATAATATTTTCCCTTCTTAAAGTAAAATTAGCAATAAATACAATTGATTGATTTTTAAATTGTTAATAAAACACACACATATTAGCTTTGTTATTTTTAACATTTAAAAAGTTTTTTTTCGTTTTTTTAATTCCAAAAATATACTTTTATTGACTTTATAACGTAACAAAAACTAAGCTTTAAATATAATTCTAATAAGAAAAGTCGGTTTAAGTCCATCAGTGCAGCGCAACTCCATATCCAAATAGCATTCACTAATCCACTTATAACTCATCTAATTAAGAACAACCATAGGAAGTGCAAAATATGTTAGTTTGGGTATGGAAGGGATTACAATCCGGTGGAAGATTGTATTAATTTTAATTTAAAAATCTTGAGGGGGGGGGGGTGTGACTATTTTGCCCAAGGCAGCACAAGATAAGTCTCAAAATAAATGAATGAATTTGATAAATAATTAACCTCCTTAGGTACATATATATCGGTGGTAGTAAATAGGATGTGTACATTTTTACATGGGTGACAATAAATTTAAATCCTATGTGATTACCTTTGTGATAAAAGATATGTTACATTCTCTTTTTACAAATAAACACATTTTTAAAAACTAAGAAAATCAATGGCTTTAACAAAACGTGGGAACATGTATATAAGTAAACCCATGAATATCAAAACCCAATCATTTTACACACTTGAAAATTTAATTTTGAAAAAAAGAGATGAGTTAATATTTTCTTTAAAAAAAAAAAATGAAAATAAATTTTTGTTATTACATTTCGAAAATTAAAGTGGGTGTATATTATTATGAGATTAATAATTTTTTTTTTTTTAAAGACACAAAAGTCTGTTATAGACGTGAAAAACGGTTGCGCGATTCTTCTTAAGATAAAAGAATTCTTTGTTTTACAATTTTCTGATAATGTATATTATTTTTTTTTTTAAAAAAAGGAAAAAGTGTCTCCAAATTTTTGATGAAGATATCAATCTATATTGAACTCCTGTAATATAACATACATTTATATCATAATTAGAGTTTTTGTTGTAAATTTAAGATTAGGTTTTGTAACAGTTTTTCGAGAAAAAAAATTGGAATTCAAGGGCACGAAAAGGGGTAAATCTAAAGTATTTCTCTAGCGTAGTAATTGTCCCTCAATTAACTTCTTGAGTGACAAAAGTATTATAATTAGTAATAATTTAGATTGGATAATTTAAGGTCATGTTTAGAGGGGGAAAAAGTAGTTTAGGAGCGTGAAAAGGAGTAGGGTAGGCATATATTATTTAGCAAATAAATACTTCTCAAAACTTAATGATGTTAGAAACGTAAATATCATTACACTTTTAAAGTAATGAATTGTGATAATTTTTTTGCAATAGCAGATAGAAATTATCGCAAAGGACCTACCATTATTATCCCGATAAAATCGGGTCATTTTTTCTAGTGCTTTATATTTAACCATCTATTCGTAACCCTTAATTCTAACGCCTTATTTGCAAACCTTTTTTTTTTGTAACCAATAATCCCATCTCCTAACTACACTCGCAACTGCATCACAGATTTAGAAATGGCCAGATTTTAATGTCCTGGGGGTTCGACTAGATTTTGAACATGCCATCAATCACTTATGGACAGGACGACTAGTAGGCACGTCTGCTTGGGTTGTTGACTTCCTCAATTCTAAACTTAATAACTTTTTTTTTTTTTTTTTTTTTTTTTTTTGGGTTAAATTTTTTTTTTTTTTTTTTTTTTTTTTTTTTTTTTTTTTTTTTTGTTTTATTTTTTTTTTTTTTATTTTTTTTTTTTTTTTTTTTTTAGTTTGAGGCTAAATTTTTTCATTTTGTTTGAGGCTAAATTATTTCATTTTGTTTGAGGCTAATTTATTTCAGTTTTAAATCTGTTTCCACTTTAGCGAGAAGATTTCAACTACGGTACCTTTCTTGTAACAAAATGTTTGCAGAAACCTAACTGTAATCATGCTGTCTTTTAAGAACACCATCCTGAAGTCATGATATCTTAAGAACACCTTACTGTAGTCGTGATATCTTAAGAACACCTTACTGTAGTCGTGATATCTTAAGAACACCTTACTGTAGTCATGCTCCTTGAAATTGCTTGGTTTCACCACAGCTTGAAGAAGTAATATGATGTATCTGAGTATGATCGGTTTGGCCGTCGTTTATATTTTGATATTAGCTTGAGTATTTTACGTTACAGCGATTCATTCATTGCTTGATTAATTTACAAAGTAGTGTGCAACTGTAAAGTAAGGTAGTATTTGAACAAAAAAATGTTGTTTAACGTATTTAAAATTTAAAAAAAAAACAACAAACAAACAAAAAAACGAGACGGCACACATGAAACAATTAGCTGCCCCACTCTTTTGCCTCGCCATTCCCCCTCCGCCCCCAAACAAAAAAAAACAAAAAAAAAACAAGAATAATTGAAACGTCGCGAGAGAGAGAGAGAGAGAGGGGGGGGGAAGGGGGAATAAACAGACCTGGCAAGACAATCAGAAAGTCGGATGCTGCCCACACACACGTGACAAAAACTGCGATAACGAGATTAAACAAACTGGACCGGCCGGTCACATTGCAATGAAAGGGGAGGTAAAAAAAAAAAGGGGGAGG
>CAXITT010000275.1:841322-889331 GCA_964033795.1 Lymnaea stagnalis
CCCCCCCCCCCCCCCCCCTTGTTCATCTCCTAACCTTTAGCCTTACATTGGGTAACTCTGTTTGGCTCTTCTCGAAACACCTTTAAAATTCAGGTCTGGGTTGCGACCCTTTTAAAGAAATCTGTTCAACTGCCGATCCGCCACTGACCACAAAATGCCGAAAGGGGAGGAGGGGGGGGGAGGGGGTGGGGGTGGTGGGCGAGCTGAATGGCCTACTTCATATATTTGTATTGATTGGAATTGTGATCACGGACTGTTTAGCTCCCCTTTCAACAAATGCTATTCTAATTCTGTTCTTTTGATTTGAAAAAACAAAATGATTTTTTTAAAAATTAACTGTCGTTCGTGTTGTAGGGTTTTTGAATCGTCTGACAACTGAGGTTCACCAGTTTTTCTGATGTTCATTTTCTCAGTCTGAACTTGTTGGATCACTTCTCCGGAGAAATGTGGGTTGAGACATATTTCACGGTGCTAAAGTTTGACAGCCGCTGGAGTCTGCTGACAAAGATGACATTTTAAATTCAAGGAATGAATGCACTGTGTTGGGCCTCGTGCCATCGACGCTTCATCTGATTCATGCACATTGTGAAGCCACGCGTTTAGATTGAATTATCCAAGTTTCTGATACAAAGATACACTGTTGGACTGCATGATTAGTGCTCAGAGGGTTGGCGAAGTTTTCAAAAGGATTTTCTCATGGATTATTGACGACGCAAACACAAGCTGAAGGCAAAAAAAACAAAAACCAACAAACTTTTGTTATATAATTATTTATTGATTGCGCCCTGACCTCTCCCACTTGTAAACTTTATCATTTGAATAATGCGAATTAATTAAATACAGGATGAAAATTTCTCGTGAATCAAAATATATTTTTTAATTGATTGAAATAACCAACTTACAAATAAATTACAAGTATGGAAATAAGTCCTACACAGGTTCAATTTTCTTTTAAAAAATAAATTTAATATTAAAAAAAAAAAAAATAAAATACAAAAATTTAAAAAGTTGCGACCATGCAGAGTGACATCATTGCTCACATTAACGGATTATTTGGCGGGAAAAGTCGGCGCAAGGTGGCAGACGGAGGGCATGACGTCCACACAGATCATATCTCCATTGGCGCGTACTTGGCGGAGAAATTCAGACGGAAGTCGGAATCGGCCATAGGAGTGGGGGATTTGGTCAACAATAAAATAAACTCCAGCAGCAGGACAACTGGCATTAATCTGATCAGGATTGCCAAGTTGGATTTTAGTAAGTTTTATGTGATTTTGTCATGAAGTCATTTAATTGTTCTTATCGAGTCATTATACTTTTATTATTCGGTCATTTCATTGTTGTTATTGAGTTAAACTTTTAATATTTGAAACTGTACAACCTTCCAGTGAAGGGATACCAGGCAGGTATATACACTTTTAATGCATACTCACAATGACGTTAGGCGCACATGACCTAAAAAAACACAACTTTGCGTCTGTGCCTGCATGCAATTTGCTCAAGTTCATTTAATCGCCCATTTTAGTGAGCGAAACGTCCCAGCCACAGCGTGAACTAGTTGCGTTGTGGAAACCCACTGTGGAATCCCTCTTATAAGGCGTCCGACGCTTTCCCGGGATGGGTGGGGGGAGATATTAGGACGTAAATTTTTCCATCCCAACTCCTGAGAAAGTCGATCGAGAGCACTGTTTAAACGCATAGTGTCGGATCGACCGGGTGCCTCCTGGTTGGGGCGGCCCCCAGGCGGGGTCCTGGTCGAGCGCCCAGGCGCCCAGGCGGGGGACTTGGGTGGGGGCCCGTGTGGGGGCCGTCCTGACGAATGGGCATCTCCAACGTGCCGCTCCACGGCCCGATACGTCGGACCGGGGAGGGGTAATTTGGGGGGGGGGGGGGGGAAAAGACGCCATTTCTTAATGTAACATTTCAGTGAGCGAAACGAGCCGTTAATGGATATGAGGCGAGAGGCAAAGAGTGTACCTCTGGCCGATGATTCTTACTATGCAGCCTTGAGAAGCTGCTCCAAGGCTACCGTTTCCTCCCAGCTACATCGAAAATTAGTTGCGTTGTGGAAACCCACCGTAGAATCCCTCTTACAGGGCGTCCAAAGCTACCTCGGGATGGGTGGGGGAAGATATTAGGACGTAAATTTACCATCCCGACTCCTGAGAAAGTCGATCGTGTGCACTATGTGCGAACACAGTGTCGGACCGACCGGGTGACTTTGGGTTTTGCGGCCCCCAGTGGAACCCGATCGATGGGACTCGGGTGGGGGATTTCGTGGCAAAAGGACATCTCCAACGTGCCGCTTCGCGGCCCGATACCGGGCTTAGTTGGGGGGATGCTTTGGGGAGGACATAAAGAGCTTTAAGCTCGACGGCCCGCTGACACCATTTCTTTGTGTGACATTTCAGTGAGCGAAGCACTATACCTAGTCCATAAAAAAGACGCCATGCAGAGTGTGCTTAAACTCGATAATAAGACGGAACAAATCTACATTTTAAAATAATAAAATATTTTATTATAACACAGAGAAATTGTTTTAGGGGTAATTGTTCAAGCTAACAGACGTTGACTCTCCTCCGCATGACAGTCAGCAAATCTTGCCTATAATAATAAAAAAAAAGCTGTCCTATAATACATACAATCTGTCCCATAATATAACACAAATCTGTCCCATAATATAACACAAATCTGTCCCATAATATAACACAAATCTGTCCCATAATATAACACAAATCTGTCCTATAATATAACACAAATCTGTCCCATAATATAACACAAATCTGTCCTATAATTTAACACAAATCTTTCCTATAATATAACACAAATCTGTACTGTAATATAACAAAAATCTTTACTATAATATAACACAAATCTGTACTGTAATATAACAAAAATCTTTACTGTAATATAACACAAATCTGTTCTGTAATTTAACACAAATATGTACTGTAATATAACACAAATATGTACTGTAATATAACACAAATCTGTACTGTAATATGACACAAATATTTCCTATACTACAACACAAAAATATATCCTATAACATAACACACTCTGGTCCTGTAATACAACACATATATTGTCTATATTATCACAACATATATCCTATAATACAACACAAATATGTCCTATAATATAACGCAAATCTGTCCTATAAAATAAATTTGTCCTATAATATAACAAATTTATCTTATAATATAACACAAATATGTCATATAATATAACAAACATGTCCTATAATATAACAAAAAAAAAAGGATTTAAACAAAGAAACAGTACCCTAAGATTTATCAATGGGTCAAACATGTTGTGCATAGTAAACTCATTTTCATCATCGTAAAAGATGTATCTAATGAAAAGCTAGTGCCATTCCAGTCATGTGTTTACTGCGTTCTTTTCTGTGTGTGTTCTCCAGGCACTCAGCGCTGAAATCTACTCTATTCTAGTTTGCAGACTGTCATGGAGACATTTAAAGAACGAAAAGCTGGGTCCGAGACAACAGTTTGAGACTCTTTTTTTAAAAAACACAATAAACAATAAGTTTAACACGTTCACTGAATTTAGTTTAACACAGGATTGAGTTAATGATTGAGTTAATAATTTAGTTAATGACATAGTTAATCACAGAGTTAATGTTTGAGTTAATGATGGAGCTAATGATCGAGTTAAATATTGAGTTAATGACGGAGTTCATAACAGAGTTAATGATTGAGTTAATGACATAGTTAATGATTCAGTTAATGATTCAGTTAATGGGTGATATGGTTGCTACACAAAAACGAACTTTTAAAGAAAATTAATGCCATTCTTGGGTAATATGACGTGTTGGTTTTCTTCGCTGTTGGATTGAGACCACCGATTTCTTTCCTAAGCCCTTTAGGGCTTAAAACGTGAGGGGGTGGGGGGGGGGCGCACTATCTTTGAATAACGCTCACATTAAGATGGTCTGCCACTCCCTAAATTATCATGTAGATGATTTTAGTTGCTAGAAGTATATTAAAGATTACAAAGGCCATGAAGATTGACCATGAAAAATTCCATCATCTTTGTCTTTTTCATGTTCCTGTAAGTAATAGTTTCTCGCCCATGTCGTAAAATAAATAAAAAAATAATAATAATATTTATTTGCAAAGATAATTTGATTTTTATCCAATATTGACTGACACTTAGATCACATTGGGTGGTTACAATGGTCACATGGGGTGGTTAAAATGGTCACATGGTGGTTACAATGGTGACATTGGGTGGTTACAAAGGTCATATTGAGTGGTTACAATGGTCACATTGGGTGGTTACAATGATCACATTGGGTGGTTACAATGGTCATATTGAGTGGTTACAATGGTCACATGGGGTGGTTACAATGATCACATTGGGTGGTTACAATGGTCACATTGGGTGGTTACAATGAATATATTGAGTGGTTACAATGGTCACATTGGGTGGTTACAATGGTCACATTGGGTGGTTACAATAGTTACATTGAGTGGTTACAATGGTCACATTGGGTGGTTACTAATTATCACATTGGATGGTTACAATGGTCACATGGCGTGGGTACAATGGTCACATGGGGGTGGTTACAATGGTCACATGGGGTGGTTTCCAAATTTGATTAAAAAATAATTATGTTGCTTTAGAAAACATATTTATTTTTTCTAGTGTATGGTCTAATAATTATTCATGTATTTCTCTTCAAGTTAACGCAAAGCTGTTCTGCTAACTATTGAGTTAAGACAGTGGTATTAATGTCTTTAAGAAACAACAACGCACACAATTTCCAGACTGTGGATCAAATCCACATTGGAGGGAACATGTTAAAGAAAAAACCCCCATTCAATTCGATTGGATATTTTAAAGTTGCTCATCCTCAGTCTGGCTGAGACTTTAGCCTCTGATAACATGGTAGACACCGTAACTTCTAAATTAAACATTTGTAGCAAGATTATTGTACTTTTTTTTAAAAATCATGGCATCATTTAACTTGTCATCTGTGTTGTTGTTTTTTTATCACAAATGTCACGTGCTCCCCGAGGCGATGGTGAAGGGTTTGTGGGAGAGGGGCAGGGGAAATCGATTAGGAAAGGTGTGTTACACCGTTTTAAAGGTAGAGATTGATAAAAATAGCATTTATGTTTAGGAAGGTAGGGGAATGAAAAAAAAGGGGGGGGGGACTTGACAAGACCTGGTCAAGTAAATTTCAGTGGAATTAGTTTAATGTGTTAAATCACTAACTCTCTGTGTAAAGCCTTGGTCAAAACCTCTCTGTGTAGAGCCTAAAATTCAAATCCTAATGTGTAGAGACCTCGTCGACATTTCAGTGTGTTTGTGTGTAGAGCATTAGTCGAAAGGAGAAAAATAGTTGAGTACATGTGTGATGATTCATCAGGGAACATTCCAATTGGTTCAACAGAGTTTGTATCATTTTTAGATCTCTCGCTTAAGTTTACCCTGGTACTTAATGTTAGAACGTAATTAAGAAAGCAGACTATATGGAAGCTTGTTTTGAAGTTGTTGTGTCTTTTTTTCTAAAATAGAAATCCACAACCTCATTAAATTTGAATTATATATTATATACATGTATATGTATGTATATATTTTTTAATCTATCGAAATAACGGGGCTGGGGTATGGCGAGGTAACTAAATTAAGTGGGCAGTAATTACGTAGCATTGTAAGATCGGAATGTTTAAAATATCAGATACTTAAAATGTATTGAATTCAATTTTATTTTTTAATAAGTCATTTGTCCAGTCAATGGTTCAGGCATTGGTCCAGTCATTGGTCCAGTTATTTGTCCAGGCATTAGTCCAGGCATTGGTCTTGTCATTGACCCAGTCAAGGGTCCAGGCATTAGTCCAGGCATTGGCCCACTCCATATATCAGATCAGAAATCGATATATTTCTGAGCTCTCACCTCAGTGGTACAAGTGCTTGATGGTACAATCCCGGACGTGGCGCACCATGTACCGGTGGGCAGAAGTAACAATGTAACCCAGGGAGAAGTCGTTGGGAGCCTCTTTCTGTGTATGTTTCACCTTGATTTTGATTCGATTCGGTCTGTCAGCTCCACTTGTTCCTTTTACCATTGATGAATACCATTTTATGATGGGGTTATTTTTCAGAACTGAATCTCAAACGCTTGAGTCTACACGATGACGTGCCGCCTGAACTTCCGGTTCGCCATTTCAGTGTTGACGACGGAGAGGACCTGCCCCCTCCCATCCCTGAAAGGAAAGGCTCCTTGGAAATGATCATAGATGAAGGCATGTCATGGCAAATTTTCACGCTATATTATATGTATAACACGTTGTCAAAGTAACCTTCACCCTTTAACAGAAACTAATACACGTTTACATTCGCTCATTAAAACGACATGTGTTCATACTGTGTATACAGAAGGTAATCACCAATCATGGCTTATTTTGATACCGTGCACTATTTTCAATTCTTAGACTTCCAAGGACGATTCAGCTTCCGGCCGATCTCGACCGTTCCACTTCCGGAACCTTTGAGTGGAATTAAGAAAACGTATCCAAGCCAAGCGCCCCGGAGAAATGGTGGGTGAATTTTATCGCTTTAAAAGTAAATCCTTTAAGTTAAACTTTAACACATACTTACTTACAACGTTTAAAGAGGTTTAGTTCAGCTATAAAACAATGTTTTGACGCTTGACATGCCAATCGAATAGTTTCATAAGATCAAAAACTGGATAATCAGGGTTGGCCGCGACATGTCGGGAATAGAAAACTAGACTTTTGGGTCTGGTGTGAGGAGGAGCTGAGGTTGTCACGGTGAGGTTTAGATGCATGCATGTCAGTAAGGTTTGTAGGAGCTGATGTTGTCACTGTGAGGTTTAGACGTCTGCATGTCAGTAAGGTTTGACGGAGCTGAGGTTATCACTGTGACATGGTGTTCCCCCCCCCCCCCCTGCACCCATTGATTTTTAACTAGATCAAAGATAATCAGTATTGGTTGTAAATGAAATGACGTCATCAAGGCGATCAGAAAGATATAAAATTAAACTCTAGAATTTCAGATAACAGCGATTAAAAAATGAAAAGAAAAAGCTTTTTATTAAAATATTGAAGCCTACTAGTTAGAACTGCACTTTTCCGTTCTTCAAAGGTGCCAAATTATCGTCAATCACTTCATTAATATCAACATTTGCCATCTCATCCCTTTCAAACGACAAAATTGCAGGACCAGACTACCTGGATTGTTTCACGGTAGATCGCTAATATTTCTTTAAATAAGTTTCAGTTTATAAAAGTTGAAAGGTCCTCTCATACGAGGCGAAAAACACACAGATCGTGCATTATGACGCCACAAACACACAGATCGTGCATTATGACGCCACAAACACACAGATCGTGCATTATGAGGGCACAAACACACAGATCGTGCTTTATGACGCCACAAACACACAGATCGTGCTTGATGACGCCATAAACACACAGATCGTGCATTATGACGCCACAAACACACAGATCGTGCATTTTGAGGCCACAAACACACAGATCGTGCATTATGACGTCACAAACACACAGATCATGCGTTATGACGCCACAGACACACATATCGTGCATTATGAGGCTACAGACACACAGATCGTGCATTATGACGCTACAGACACACCGATCGTACATTATGACGCCACAGACACAGAGATCGTGCATTATGAGGCTACAGACACACATATCGTGCATTATGAGGCTACAGACACACAGATCGTGCATTATGACGCTACAGACACACCGATCGTGCATTATGACGCCACAGACACAGAGATCGTGCATTATGAGGCTACAAACACACAGGTCGTGCATTATGACGCCACAAACACACATATCGTGCATTATGACGCCACAAACACCAGATGGTGCATTATGACGCCACAAACACACAGATCGTGCATTATGACGCCACAAACACATAGATCGTGTATTATGAGAGGAACTGGGGAAACTCAAGGATGCCACATTCTGATATGAATGTCAAATCTTCAAATTCCGTATTGACACATGTTTTGTGTTTAAGGCGAGATTAATATATGCTGCCCTCAGTGCGTTTGCAGCAACTCATCATATAAAGTGGTCAACTAGAGATGGACACCAGTAGCTCTTCTTCAGTCGCCAATAGTAGACGCTTACCTTTAAGCGCATCAAACATGGGATGCATGGTACTTCCGTCATGGCTCTTGATCTATTTTAGATTTCTCATTGCAAAAGTCTCTTAATTGCGTTCTTGCCCTTATGGTGTTCATGTCAACCAGACTTTCCCAGGAACCTTTTACAAGTCAGTCTGCTCTGGTTGCACTCTGCTCTGATGAAACTATGTTCGATAGACAATCTGCTCTGGCGACACCCTGGTCTGGTGGGACACTGCTCTGGTGACACCCTGGTCTGGTGGGACACTGCTCTGGTGACACCCTGGTCTGGTGGGACACTGTTCTGGTGACACCCTGGTCTGGTGGGACACTGCTCTGGTGACACCCTGGTCTGGTGGGACACTGCTCTGGTGACACCCTGGTCTGGTGGGACACTGCTCTGGTGACACCCTGGTCTGGTGGGACACTGCTCTGGTGACACCCTGGTCTGGTGGGACACTGCTCTGGTGACACCCTGGTCTGGTGGGACACTGCTCTGGTGACACCCTGGTCTGGTGGGACACTGCTCTGGTGACACCCTGGTCTGGTTGGACACTGCTCTGGTGATGCCTTTGTCTGGCGATACCCTGTTATGGGGGGGGGGGGCGCTGCTCATCTAGTAACAACCTCTTGTGATGGAAACCTGCTCTGTTGACACTCCTTTGTAATGGCTACCTGCTCTAGTAGCATTTTGTTCTTGTATTTCAATTTAACTGAGTTCTCTTATGAAAACGGCTCAACAGTCCTATTTAGACACTTTCCTTCGATGTAATCCACCTGAGGCGTCTGCGTATAATAGAGAACGGTTGGAAGACCTGCATTTCTCAAGTTTTTTGTGTGGGAGAGGAAATGATGTTGTCAATACGTGTGTGACGTGGTGAGGCAATGGTGGCTGAAGTTGTCACTGTGTAGCGAGTTGGGTTCTAGAGTACAGCTGAAAGTGTCACAACAAATCTCGCTTAGAATCTCACGTCCACGCCTACCATTGAGAGCAAAGGGAAGATACTCTCTAACGTTTTAGGTCTGTAGATTACACAGTTATTTCTTCCTTTCAGAAAAGATTTGACAATTTTCCGGATTGATTGCTACAGTTTGTTATTCAAATACTTAATCCAAAGAACTAAAAGAAGCTTACATTCCTTAACTGGACAGATTACATTCCATAACTGGACAGATTAAATTCCATAACTGGACAGATTACATTCCATAACTGGGCAGATTGCATTTGACCAGTGACACCCCATTCACAGCTCGTTACATATCGCAGCAATCTATATTTATAATTCCATTTAAAACCTAAACCTCATTTTTTCCCCCCTTTCAGCAATACAAAGACCACCATCCCAACCACCGCCTCCCCCACCTCCACCAGCAGATGAATTGACTACAGCCTCTCAGTCGTCTGCCACGTTTAACCTCTCCTCCTCCTCACGCTGGAGTTCGCAGTATGAGTTTGACGACGATCTGGAGGAAGACTTCCCCCTTCCGCCCCCACCACCAACAGTTTCCGGCACCCAAGACACCTCGATTAAACCAACGGATGATCGAAAATCAGCCCCAACGACCCATGTCTCGACTTTACCACCGCCACCTACACGGCCACCACCGCCTGCCCCACAGACCAAAAAACCGCAGACCTCATTATCAACGTTCCCATCTTCGCCTTCGTTACTTCTGGCGCCCAACACGGTACAGCCTTCTGATTCTCCCAAACTTCAGGCCGCCAGCACGGTACAGACTACTAGTTCTTCCAAATTCACCAAAAACACAACAAGGTCAAAGAAGCCAAACCCCCCAGCTTTAAAAAGCGCCAAGTCAGAACCGAACCTCGTCTCGCCGCATCTGGCCCCGGGAACGACGTCTCCACCGCCACCGCCGATTCCCGTTCGCCCCCCTCTGCTGTGTGCCGCCAAACCGCAGCCAACCAACGGTCTTCATGAGATCGGTGTCCCGCCCGTGGTTCCCCCAAACAAGTCTCAACATCACCCCAAGCTGCCTTTGAAACCGATCCACCAGGCTGCTTCCGTAAATTCCAAAGAGAAACCAGAATCGGGCGATAGCTCAACCAAGCAGAATGGCGTCATCAAGAACGCTGACTCGAAATCGTCACAGCAATCTTCCGAGGAGCAGACTTCGCATTCACCGCAGAAATCTCCGCTTCCACCGCGCCAGGGACGACCGTCACCAGATGCGAGTCAATTTCCCAACAGGAACCGCCCTCTGCCCTCCCTCCCCAAGCCGGTGTTTGACAAGAAAAGTATGCACGTGAAGAAATGGGCGGGGCCCGAGGTGTACGATCCGAGGGAAGAAGATGGCGACTTGTATGACGTCATGGACAGTACAAACATGTAAACACGTCATAGACAGTTCAAACGTGTCAACACAGTTCACTGGTACTCACAGGACTCGTGTCTCAGCCGATAGAATCTTGACTGTCAGAGGTGTTTCCATAAAAAAAAAGTGGCGGGGCAAAAAGGGGAGGGGGGACATAATAGGTGAATTTGCAGTGGGCACATACAAAACTAACAACTTGACAATAAATTCGAATCACATTTAAAAGAAATGTGAGGTATATACCTGAGTTTGTCCCAGCAGTTATGACCCAATTCGAATCTGACCTCGAGATTGTCAGCCTGACTTAGGTAGACGTAGCTAATTCAAACCTGTTTACCCCTACGCTTTCGCCGTAGTAACTGCGTAGTGTTTCAGACTGACTATGGCACTACCACGAGCCTTAAAGAAATACGTTACCGGTTTTTTACGTTTGTTTGGGTTAATTTTATTATTTAAAAAAAAAAAAAAAAATTGAGATGTTTCCAGGAAAAACTGACCGTATTCTTTGTGTCAACACCGTAAGCAATTAAATCAGAATAAGAGTGATTGGACTTTGCGGTCTCGATCTCATGGAACCGACCAGAAATTTTTTTTCTTTTTCTTAGAAAATGAATTGTTAAAACCGGTCCTTAACTGCCGATGTGTCATCTATTTTTAGTCCCTAGTGTTGCTTATCGCTTGAATTTGGTCTCAATGGCTAAGCAGTTTAATTGCGCATGTGCTTTCAAAGTTTCAGATGTTTTCGTATTTAAACAAAAATCGTACCGTAATGCTTTGGAAATTTTTTTCTGCCTCCCCCCCCCCCCCCCCCCCCCCCCCCCACACCCCCCAACCCGCACAACGTTTTCTAATCGACCAATTCTACTCTGTTTTACCTTGAAGTGTTTGAGAGCTGAAACTACTCTAACACTAACCCAGAGGCAAACAGGTCTGCTAATGGGAACTAGAAGTGATAGGCAATGTATTGACTTACACCTATTAAAAGACCAAACTAACAATGTATTGACTTCATGTGGTTTTTAAAAAATTAATTTATTAATGAATCAAAACAGTCAGTAACTGCAAGGAATGATACAAATAATCATGACTAGACACACAAAAAGTGTGAGAATTAAAGAGAGGAAATAAACTATTTATCATGGGGCTTTATTTGTGTACCTATTAGCTGTACAGTAATGAATTGTGTACAAAATAACTGCTATGCTCTTCAAAAAACTCATGTCAGTGTACATTTATTGACCAAAACATCATAAATAAATTAAATATTAAAAATAAACCCACCCTAAAACAATTATCAAATTTCTTTTCATGTCCACATATTCTCTGTGTTAACTTGTTCCATGTCAAATTGAACACAATCATCAAGTTCACAGCATAACCAAACCAAACACAATCATCATGTCTGGTCATTTTCATTACTGGACATGAAACTGGGGGTGGGGGGGGGGGTTTGTTGTGTCATTGATGAGCAATTTCATCTTTGGATTTGTGTCATCTGTCACTTTCAAAAATTTAGTTCATCTGAATCATGAGCAGAGTGGGTAACCAAACCAAACACAATCATCATGTCTGGTCATTTTCATTACTGGACATGAAACTGGGGGTGGGGGGGGGGGGTTTGTTGTGTCATTGATGAGCAATTTCATCTTTGGATTTGGTTCATCTGTCACTTTCAACAATTTAGCTCATCTGAATCATGAGCAGAGTGGGTCAGCCTGAGCCAGCAATCTCTGAGAATATTCCTTTAGGTTTGTTGGAGTCATCTTCACCCAGTGTGTCAATGGCCAGCTGGAGACAAAATCAATAGAAAACATCAATTTTGACAGCAGGCATAAAACTGGACTAAGGAAATTTCGGAAGTAAAACAATTTTGCATTGGGACGTCAAAATATGGGAATGTGTTGGAGAAGTGCAGTGTGGGGCGTCATGGTAACATTTTCTGCCCCTTGCTCCAGATAAACTGGTTCAAATTGGTACAGGGTCAAGGTCAGCTACTGATGAGATAGATTGTTGGCCCCAGTGAGCCATCTATTCTTCAGGAGGGTCAAGGTCAGCTACAGGTGAGACAGGCCAATTAGCCTAGTGAGCCATCTGTTCTTGGGGAGGGTCAAAGTCAGCTACAGGTGAGAGAAACTTGTAAATGAGACCATCTATTCTTGTCAGTGTTAAAAACGGATTTTAAATAAAATTCTAGATTATTGAGACCCAAACAATTTGTGTAAATAAAAGAATAACTTTTAACGCTTTAATTGAGGTTAGAAAAAAATAGAAATTTGAACATTTTGGCAAATGACTTCATCAGTATAACAAAAAAAAACAATATAATTATAAATTAAATTTACATAATATTTGCATATTCTACCTATACCTTAAAAAGAAAGAAAACAATAGGAATGGGCACAAGTTCCTACCGAAAAGAAAGATCAGTAAAATGAAACAAATGTGGGTGTTGGTAAAATTTAAAAACCCAACAGGAAAAGACATGGCAGTGGTGTAAAATTGTGAGTTGCGTTTACACCCTGTGGAGTCAACGTACCAAATCGTTTTAATAATTCAATTTCCATTTAAATTCTATTAGGTGTACTTCTTGCATACATTTCTGTAATGTCTAATATTCCGTCAAGGTTGTATTTTTGTTGTAATGATAAAGGCATTTGCCGAAACGCTTGAATTTATATTTTGTATAACCATAATTAAAGTAAAGCTTGACCTATATTGTTTTATTTACAACAATTGTTTCTGTCTCTATCTACTTGAAAGCTTTCTAGCAGTCCAACACTTTCATAATACATTTTTTTTAAAAACTCAATCAAGTTGGAAGACTTTCAATGCTTTATATTAAGAGATGCTAAATCCAGAATGGCCTCTTGTCTTGCCCGATAAAAACTGCAGCTGTGTGCATAAATCAAGGAAGTGAAGACAGCCCTTGAACTTTGTATAACAACGCAGGTACTTTGTGTTTTAACACGTCTGCCAACTAATACAAGCCCATACACAGTAAAACACTTGCAACTAATTCTTTTTCTTTTTTTCCAAATAACCTGTTTGTTTGTTTGTCTTCTAAATAACAAAAAGAATTTTTCATCTGTAAAATATTTTTTTTTATGTAAATAAGACACAGCGTGTTAGACTTTGATAGCTCTGTGATCACTGGCTGAACTACCTGACACACTCCATGCAAAATTATCAGTAAGGTGAACAATGGGGTGAAACCTCAGTTCTCACAAAAGTAAACGTTAAAAATTTACATCAAATGTTGTAAGTGAATGTTTGTAGCTGGGACTTTCAGATTGTAGAAGACAATACTCATTAGTAGCTGAGACTTTCAGTTTGTAGAAGACAATAATCAATAGTACCTGGGGCTTTCAGTTTGTAGAAGACAATAATCATTAGTAGCTCAGACTTTCAGTTTGTAGAGACAATACTCATTAGTAGCTGAGACTTTCAGATTGTAGAAGACAATACTCATTAGTAGCTGAGACTTTCAGTTTGTAGAGGACAATACTCATTAGTAGCTGAGTGTAGGATTCAAATCTCACACACTTGATTCAAACATTAACTGCTAAAATGGCAACTCAACATTTAACTGCTAATTTAATTTTAAAAAATATGTTTAATGAAAAATATCAATTGTTTTTATGCATAATATATAGGATCAATCCATTGTGATTGGATCAATCCATTGTGTTTGGATCAATCCATTGCTTTCTGCAGATTTTAAAAAAAAAAATCAAATTAATTTTAAAAAAGATTTTGAAATTTGTCTTTACCTGTCTGGCATCAGAGCGGCTGATGTCCCCTCGACACAAAATCAAATTGATTAGTTGCTCCAGCCTGATATCTGGATATTTTTGGGCAAAACCCTGGAGACAAAACAGAATTGATTGATATGAATTATTGAAATACTTTGGAGATATTTTATATTATCAGTGCAAAATCAAGTTATTACATCAATTCAAATGATTTTTTTAAAATAAATAATTATAATTTAAAGCTTTATGTATTTGAAATAAAATTGAAAATGCTTAAAATGTAAAACCATTTTTTTAAAAATGTTGTATATGGCCAACTATAGCATAAGAAAATATAAAAACATTAGTAAACATTTTGTTTATGACCAACTACACCATAAGAAAATATATAAGCATTTTTTAACATTATGTATATGGGCCAACTACACCATAAAAAAATATAAAAATAAGATTATTTCAAATGATCATGACTGTCTTTAAGCACCAAAGAAATAATAGTGTATCAACAAAATAACTCTTAATGTTGTTTGCCCAAGTTGTTGGCATATAATAATATTATTATTATTATTATTATTTAGGCATTTTTGTATAGCGCTTACCTTACAGCTCTAAGCGCTTTACAATTATTAAGAATATGTAAACTATTTAAACTGCTAAAGTAAAAATAAAATGAAAAACCAGAAACACTAGAATAGTAACAACAATGTGAAAAATGACTATAAAAACAGTAGCTAAAACATTAAAATGGTTATAAAAACAAGTACACTTGGCAAAATGTAGTGCTTTGATGTCACAGACAAAAGTCTGTTGAAAAATCCCAAGCATCACTTTTCTTTACCAGTCAGTTGGTCATCAACATTGGTTTTAAATTGTGACAAAAATATTTTAATTTGACTGTTACCTGGCAATTAGATTCAAAATATAGCAATGACCTCTTCTGACATACCAAACAAATTAATTTGGCATCCCATGTGAAAAGTCTGGCCCCTTGTATTTATAAGGGTAACTTAAACCAAAAGTAACTTGCCATGATTTCGAGAGATAGCATAGAACTGTCTTTGAGCTTCAATCCTTCAGCGAGGGCAGGTAGCACATCAAATAAAGTAACGTCCTGCAGAGACAGATACAGAAAGTGACAGGTGTTAGAGAAACATATCTCTAGGACATAGAATTATGACATGCTGAATGAAAATAGGCATAACATCATGAGATAAAACATAACTCCTAAAAAAAAAGAAAAGGGGTGTTTTGTTTAGGACAAAAAACGGTGTTTAGGACGGTTATTGTTCCCACCAATTTGTAAATTGTAAGTCAGAAGAAAAACTTGATATTTACATAGGAAAAATTGAGGTCGGGCATCAGAATTAACTGAGACTGCACCATTCCAGGAGTCACACGAAAAGTTAGGACTAACAAACTGAAAACAATCCATCAGATTTTTAGATCAATTAAGGATGATATTGGTGGAGTAAAAATCTATGTTAATGATTGCAGAGACTAAGTGTAAAATTTCGAAAGACTTGCTCACCAGTTTTGGTGACATTGCTAGAAACTGTGCTTTCAAGTCCTCAGCTTCTCTGCAGATTTTCTCAGCGGTAGCTTTCCTTTCATCATAACTTTTGAAGGAGAGCTTTCTGAAATGCACAAATTAATTATTACTAGTCTATGTTTTCACCTGTAGGATATGATTATCACAATTGCATTTTTTTTTCTTCAAACTGTGGGGTAGCCTACATTACTATGAAAAGCTAGACAATGACTTTTTAGGATATCATACAATTAATGTCTTCTAGTAACGCACAACCTATGAGTTTAATGGCTCTGATGAAATAAAATATCCATTGAAACCGAGCTGAAAGAGTTTTAGCGTAAACCTAACCAAAAAAAAAAAAAAAAAAGAGAATACCCAAAAAATTTAAAAAAAAAAAAACAAAAAAACAAATGACTTTTTAGGATATCATACAATTAATGTCTTCTAGTAACGCACAACCTATGAGTTTAATGGCTCTGAGGAAAAAAAAAATCCATTGAAACCGAGCTGAAAGAGTTTTAGCGTAAACCTAACCAAAAAAAAAAAAAAAACAGGTGTATCCCATATATTTTTGAAGAAACTTAACCAAATAGCCACCAGCGGTATACCCCACATTTTAGCAGAAGCCTACCTAGATAAAAGAGCCTTGACATATTCTTTGATAAGTCTCCGCTGCCCCTTGGCCAGTAGAATTTCATACATGGATGGTTTCAGGTGCAGGAAGTCTTGGTGGTAATCAGCCCAAGTGGCATTAATTGTATTGACACCTTCCGCACTCGACATCCTGAACAAAGACAGATTATTATATCATTAATTGTATTGACACCTTCGGCACTCGACATCCTGACCAAAGACACATTATTATATCATTAATTGTGTTCATACTTTCAGAACTGGACGTCCAGTCCAAAGTCATAGTATTATATCTCCACCAATGACACAGAAGAATCTATAAACAATGACTTCAAAACAAGAATCCTAACTAAGGTATTTCTGATCAGTAGGGTGGGAGAGGTGAAATGGAGGACTAAAGCAAAACTGCTGGTGACGTATTTGAAAAAGGAAATGAGTAAAATAAAGTATGGTCAAACCTGAAAAAAGAAATGCAATAAAACACTAAACGTGTCGTCGGGCAGTCTTCGTTAGCGAACAAACAACAGAAAAAAAAGAATTAAATTAAAAAATAGCACTTAGCTGAAAAGTGGTATTCGAGAAGGCAGCAAATGTGCTCCTTTTTTCAGGTTTGACCATACTTTGTTTCACCCATTTCCTTTTTTGCTAACCTGATTGCAGTCTCTCCCCGTATTACCATTTTTTTTTTTTTATGGTGATGTCTTTGATTTTTCTGGGGATTGAACTCCAGTACACTAGCTTGGGATTCACTCAGTTTAGACCAATCGACCACCCAGCACCCTTAGCTAATGTACAATGGAGCCCCAGCACGTCCCTCAGCTAAAGAAAAATGAAGCCCTAAATGGGCCCTAAGTGAATGAACAATTAAATTTTAAAAGAACAATTAGGTTCTAAATGATCATAAGAAGGATAGGAATATAAAACCTGGAAAAAATGGTTGCTGCAATTTGGATTTGGAGGGTAAGAGTCACGTATCCATACGTATCCATACGTATCCATACGTGGTGGTTTCTTTTATCAAATTCTTTTACACTAATTATACAGTATTTAAGAAAAATCCTTTTCCCTCAGCTATGTATATTTAATCCAGAAAAATGATTATCAATGAATCAAACACATGTTTAACACCATTCCCTGTTTGGAGGAGACGAATGCACTACAAATTACTAGGCCAAAGACAGTCTAGACACCAATCATGACTACCATAAGTATTAAAAAAAAAAAAAAAATACAAATTAAATAATAGAAATAAAATTAAAAAAAAGGGGGTTTGGGGGGGGGGGGGGGCATTCATAAACAAAACTGACTCTCAAACACATTGCCAGTACCAACTACTAGTAAGTACCCATACTGGACAGGGCAAAAATTGGGTGGGCATCAGTAACACCTTAAACACATTGCATGTCATCAAATGGGAAGGGGCGGCTAGCGAGGTCTCCTCAGGGGAAGCTACTGGGTAAACTTAAGAGGGGGATAACTAAACACAACCTTAAAATTTTTTCAACTGCTATAAAGGAAGCATCAGACTCGGACACATGAGCATACATTTGTGTCTGATGCCGTACATGGTGTTCGCAGAGGAGGCATTAAAACTAAAGTTTATCTCTGTGAGAAGGATGCCTAGATTCCAAGCAAGTTGTCTGTTACCACTTACCAATTTCTGGTCATGAGATCACTCAAACATTTGGTCAGGTCGATGAAAAGTTCTTCTAGGATATAATCACAGCTGAAGACAAATGGGGGAGGAGGAGGGAAATTAGATTTAGCAAATGAGAAAAAAAAAAAATTAGCTGAATTGTTCCAGAACTATAAAGGTTTTTAAAAGTATGCAAAAAACAACAAGTAATAATTCAAAAATATTCATTAAGCTAAGAATTATATCCGGCATATTATTTATGTATGTCAACACTTTCAGGCTGTCTGATGCTAAAGACATATATAACTTTATGTTAAATTACTCACCCCACCCCAACACATACATATACAGAGAGTTAAAAATGTCACATATCAATATGAATAGTTTGAAAGGCTCGTATTTCTAAGAACAGTAATGAAATAAAATGTGATGAGTTAAATTTTGAATTCAGGTAAATGATAAATGTCTAAATTTGCTTCAGGTGACCATCAACAGAAGATGTTCTTACACCTTGGACAGGCCAGCCATTACACATATTAGCTCTCCCAGATTCTTGAATAACTATAAGACAAGATGTTTTTTAAGTACTTCACATGATCAGCTAACTTAGTTCAAGATGTCCCTATAGGAATATTTTCAGCTCGATGCAGGACCTACCAGTTTTTGGCTAGTGATTGAAATTTGTCAGTCAGTTGCTGGAATGGATCTTTTCTGATCTGTTCTGTGTCGTCATCTTGCTCTTCCTCAAACTCATTCTTAATGTACCTCTTTCGGAGCTCTTTCATGTACTCCCCAAAAGCCAGACAGTTGTTGGCATTGGCTATCTGTTATCAGACAGATTTGGGAGCCTTACATAACCAGAAGTATGTTTTCTGCATTAATTATCTTAGATTCATACATGACATAACAATACCGTATCATGATGAGTGGATCTCAAAGATTTTGTTTTTAATGATTAAAAACATGTATAGAAAAGTAAAGCGAAATTGTATTTTGTAGTTTCAATATAAAACTATTTGATATATATGTGTAAATGTGCAAAATGTAAAATTGATCTTTGAGATATCTAATCAAATGACTTTATCTGATCTATTCGCTGTATCTGATTTTATGTATGTGGCTCCATTGGCCACTGCTAAAACTTGCGATTAAATTGTGATTATAAATATTTAAATCAGAAAATGGACAAAAATACTATTGAGAATGTAAAAAAAAAAAAAATGTATTATAATGTGTCACATTCATAATTTAAAACTCTTTAAAGTTTGCAACATTTATGTCTAGAGCACACAATTTTTTATATATATTTCCTTGATTCCTTGCGAGTTCAGAAAGTAACTTTATGTGTTGCTTGTCACTTAATGTTTGAGAGCTGCCACATATTCCACAAAGACAGGCACAACTGACAGATCATACTAACCACGTAATGTACATAAAACTTTGGGGTCTCCCTGTTGGCCACATGTCGTTCTTCGTAGATTCTTAGCTCAGCTGTTGAAAAAACATAAATCAAAGGCGCTCTCAACTGTTTTTTCAAATAGGCATCGTAGAGAATAATACATGTTTAAGACTAGGCGTCAAAAGTGGCCTACACACATTTGTCCATAGAAACAAAATAACCAATGAATAAAAGTTCAGGAATTTTTGTTACAATTGATTAATAATAGGAGTTTTAAAAAAATTACTACACTTAAATTTAAATTTCAAATCAGAATTACTTCCCTGTGTTCATGACCATCACAACTGTATTTTCTTCATGAACACAGGCAGAGAGAATGAGTTATTGAAAACGAACTTACATAAATAGTCATTGGCAAAACGATTGAGCTCCTCAGCGAACAACTCTAGAACCCTCTTGACCAGATCTTGACCAATTATATTGGCCACTTGCAGCTAAGGAATGCAAAAGAAGTGTGGGAATAGCTGTAGTGAAACTTGAACAGTAGACAAAACAAATGTGGAAATAGTTGTAGTGAAACTTGAACGGTAGACAAAACAAGTGTGGGGAACAGCTGTAGTGAAACTTGAACGGTAGACTCCGCCTTACAAAGACTAAATATTAGCAGCGGGTGAATTGAAATCAAATGCATGTATGGTATATACTAGTTAACAAGCCAACGTTTCAGGAAATATTTCATTGATTTAAGTGGGATGGTTGGCTTATGAGTGGCTCGTAGAAAATTAAAAAAAAAAAGTTTTATAATTTTCTGCAGGTACATTGCTTCTGTTATAAAAACGAATGAAGAAAAAAAATTAATTCATATAAGTCAACATAGACTGTATACTAAATCGGGCGACACGTTTTCTCTTTATTTGATGACTGCCATGATTGGCTGTGCTAAGAGTGTATCAAACTACCAACATTGAATAATGAAATAGCTATTGTAGATGGCCGACATCCTAGCCTACATGATATCTACTATGTCAGCCGAACATTTAAATATTACAATACATGCTGTCTGTTAATTAGTTTTACAATCTTTTTTGCTCACACAAAAATAAAGTTTAGTACCATTTTGTGTATGGAGAAATGGGATTTAGAACAAGTATAGACAGTATGGATGGAGCAATACGAGTTGAGGGTGGATAACTGGCGGATGAGGGGGATCCAATGTTTTGTGTGGGACGACTGTGTAGGACGTCTGTGTGGGATGAATGTGTGGGATGACCATGTGGGATGACTGTGTGGGACAACTGTGTGGGACGACTGTGTGGGATGACTGTGTGGGACTACTGTGTGGGATGACTGTGTGGGATGACTGTGTGGGATGACTGTGTGGGATGACTGTGTGGGACAACTGTGTGGGACGACTGTGTGGGATGACTGTGTGGGATGACTGTGTGGGATGACTGTGTGGGATGATGTGGGACGACTGTGTGGGATGACTGTGTGGGACGAGTGTGTGGGATGACTGTGTGGGACGACTCATGGCAAGTTGGAGTAAAATGTGCATTTGACCACATCTACATATTATGTCTTCTACAATCTCAATTTGAGACAATCAGCAGTTGAACAGACTTTTCCATTTATCCATAAATCTAACTGCTATTAAATCTAACTGCCATTAAATCTAACTGCCATTAAATCTAATGGCCATTAAATCTAACGGCCATTAAATCTAACGGCCATTAAATCTAACGGCCATTAAATCTAACTGCCATTAAATCTAACGGCCATTAAATCTAACTGCCATTAAATCTGACAGCCATTAAATCTAACGGCCATTAAATGTAACAGCCATTAAATCTAAGGGCCATTAAATCTAATGGCCATTAAATCTAACGGCCATTAAATCTATCTGACATTTAATCTATCTAACTTACATTCTGCTCCATCATTTGGAAGATGATGACAGGTAGCTGTGTATTATAGAAGCCGTCTCCGTCCTCATCAGGTGGTTCATTCTCAGCCCAATCCTAATGAGAAGAATACCAGAAGACCAGACAATGTCATTCTTGACTAGACAATGTCATTCTTGACTAGACAATGTCATTCTTGACTAGACAATGTCATTCTTGACCAGACAATGTCATTCTTGACTAGACAAGTTGCAATATCCATTAGCTGACAAGACTAATCAGCTAAATTTTAATCCTGTCAGATTTTAATGTAAGGAGCAGCTAAAAATCTTTAAAAAAATGCCTTCACACTAAATATTAACTTCAGCAAATAACATTGATTAAGATTATATTGGGAGCTAAATAGAGAGGGGGGGTATGTGGAGGGGGCTTAGCCCCACACCCAAATTTTTTTTGTGATAATCAAAACAACATAAGAGTTGCTAGTTGAAATTTAGCTTCCCTGACCTGAATACAAAACCTTTATTTTAAGTTGTTACCAAAAAGCAATTCTTTTTAATTAAACTATCTATTTGTTTAACAGTCCCATTAATAATTGTCAAAAAAATACCCTGTCGTTCTGCCACCTTTTTTTCACAGAAATTGTACGGATGAAAACCGTTTTTCATTATTAAAGAATGTTTTCTGACCTTTAAATCTGACCGCAGCGTGTTCCTACTCCAATCTGTAATGTTCTGTTTCATGTTTTTCAAATACCTGAAAATAATATTATATTGAAATTAGCTAAATTTAAAGCTTATGTGAGGAAAGGGAAAATAATAACTTACATAGTGTCATACAGTGATAGATCAAGAGAGAGGAACATGAGAGGGGAATATGAGAGGGGAACAAGCCCAGTCACCTTTAATCTGGATCTAGACATTAAAATGTTGAGATTATTGAATTAAAATAGAGTTGGATAAATTGCAACTCGGATGTTTAAATAATTCATAGAGAAGTTGAAACTAGATGTACGGGGGGAAAAAACAGAGATGGATTATGGGTGAAGATGGCTTTAATTAGCCTGGGACTTTGTGTTGTTTTTAAGCTTTTTTTTTTTAATTGTAGCAAAATATGTTCTAATTATTTCAAGTTAATTGTACCCCAAAAATTTCTTTAAGTTATGATTAGAACTTTTTTTACACTGGCTGGAACAGTCGAGTATAACTTTTTGCAAGTGTTGTTCAAATAAGTTAATTTTCCCCAGGACTTATCTGGTAGTTAAAACCATTATCATTAGTGGCACAAAAGACGTAAATAGAACTATCTCTAAAATCATATTTTCTATTAAAAAAACAAAACAACCATTACTTATTCTGTAAAGATATGATAATCTTGTGCTCCAGCAGTGGACCGAGCTCCTTGATGTCAATGTTGATCTCTGGGTGCCTCATCAGCTCAGGCGAACTGAGAACATTGGGGAAAACAGAAACAAAAAGTTTCATTAAGAAATAATGGAAAATAATGATACAGTAAAATCATTCAAATCTGCCCACCAGATAAGTCATGTAATTATTATGATAGAACCACCTCAATGTGTGCATTGTCTGTGACAAGACTTCAGTGAAATAAATAAAATTAGAAATAACAAACTTATAATAGAAAAGGAAGAGAAACAAAATTTAATAAAAACAATTAAGAAAAACTGGGTAGCATAAAAAAGTCAACAATAAAAAAAACAGCTTATAACTAACAATTGTTTCTAATTATATCAATAAAATTCACTACAAATTTAAGAATGACCTACTCATGTGCCCTTGGCCAATCGAATGACCCACTCATGTGCCTTCTCATGTGCCTTGGCACATCGAATGACCCACTCATGTGCCTTGGACCAATTTAAATGAAAAGAAAATAAATAGTCTATCTCTAAAATAGGACCCCAATTATCAGCAGAGTACAATGTGAACTTCAGAATGACCTACTCGTATGCCTTGACCCATTGTAACAGAGACACAACTTCATTGCCTTCAAGTTCCTGGTTGATCATTTCTTCAAGCTGAATTCAGTAAATAAATTTGTTTTTTTAATGTTTTATAGCAGTAGATACATATCATATATAATCAAAGTATAGTGTTTTATAGCAGTAGATACATATCATGTATAATCAAAGTATAGTGTTTTATAGCAGTAGATACATGTCATATATAATCAAAGTATAGTGTTTTATAGCAGTAGATACATGTCATATATAATCAAAGTATAGTGTTTTATAGCAGTAGATACATATCATGTATAATCAAAGTATAGTGTTTTATAGCAGTAGATACATATCATGTATAATCAAAGTATAGTGTTTTATAGCAGTAGATACATGTCATATATAATCAAAGTATTTACTAATTCTACGGCAAACTTAAAAAGAAAAAAAAGGGGAATAAGTGGCCTGGTCGCCATATAAGCAGTTCATAGGAGATTTTTAAAATTTCTCCAGGTACTTTGATTCAATTATATAAAACAAAGTCGAATAAAGTAATTAACGGATGTCAACTTAAAGTCGTGTACAAAATTCAGTATTAACTGGAACAGTGTTTAGCATTTACAAGAGTTATTAAAAATCTGGCTTTTAATAGGAGAAAATTGTTAATTTTAATTTGTACTGTAGCAAAGTCCTTTTGACTGGACCCTAAAAATTTATGTTGACGCTGATAATCTGTTCTACATCCACATCTACGTGTACATTAGTCGTTAGTCCATTGGGGTGCCACAGATGACATGAAAACTATCCTCCTCCATTCCTCTCTGTTTTCTACACTTCACACAGCATCACCTAGCTTTGGTCCCACCCATTCTTTGATGTTATCTTCCCATCTTTTTCTCTGTCTTCCTCTTCTTCTCCGTCCTCTCGTTGTGCCCTGCCTGATTTCTTTGGGGAACCCTTGTTTTCTTGTCAAGGGGACATACCATTCCAGTTTGCGACTTTTTACAGTCACCAGGAGGTCATCATACTGCCCAATTGCTTGACAAATTTTTTCTTTGACTTGTTCGTTATTGTCTCTAGAGCAGGTTCCAAGAATGGTTATAAAACATTTCATCTTCATCGCCTTTATTTTTCTTTCAAGTCCTGCTGTTAATGTCCAGGACTCGCAGTTTTACAAGAAAATGGAGTGGATTAATGAGCGCATCCGCCAGATTTTGGTGATGGGGGGTATATATTTGTCATTCCATATTTTTTAAAGCCTATTTAGTGCTGTTGTGGTCTGGGCAATCCTGGACATCGATTCGGGCTTGGAGTCTTCTTCAAAGGTTATTGCTCTAAGGTACTTGAAGCTGCCTACTGTCTCTAATCTTTCCTCCCCAACCTTAATTTCAGTGGAGATGCCGGTGGTGTTATTCGTCATCAATTTAGTTTTTTCTGCACTGATTTGCATGCCAAAGGACGATGAAATCTTGTCGAGATGTTTTACTAGGTTGACTAGTTCTTCGTTTCGAGCCAGTCCATCTATGCCATATGCAAATCGTAGGTTGGTGATTGTTCTGTCACCAATGCTGACTGTCCCTACATGCGCTTCCAGTGCATCTGACATAATTCTCTCCAAGAAGATGTTGAAAAGGGTGAGAGAGAGCAAGCAGCCTTGTCGTACTCCAACCGTGGTCTTGAAATATTCTCCAATGTTATTGTTGAAGAAGACTGCACTGGTGGCCTTATCATAGAGGTTGCATATCATGCTGGTTAGGTTTGTGTTGATGTTGCAGTGCCTCATGGTGGCTCATAAAGCAGCATGCCAAATGCTGTCGAATCCATCCATCCCTGTGGCGCTACAGCCCATGCAGGGCGCCGGCCTGTCTCACCACTTCCTTCCACTCAGACCTAACTAATGCCTTTCTTTTCGATGCTTGGACTCCCAACTGCTGTAGATCATTTTCCACATTATCTATCAACCTAAGCCTTGGTCTGCCTTTGAGCCTTTTTCCTCTGGGGTAAGGGTGATGCACCCTCTTCATTCCTCTGTCATTTGGCATTCTCTCTAGGTGTCCTGCCCAGCGTAGCCTGCCTCTTTTTATTTCTGCTACTATCGTGAGATCCTGATATAGACTGTATAATTCATGGTTGGTTCGTATTCTCCATCCATATTCATCCTTTGTTGGCCCATATATGCTGTCAAAAGCCTTCTTGAAATCCACAAAGACGTGGTACAGGTTTTGTTGGTGTTGAGCATATTTCTCACATCGTATTCAGAGGCTTAGGATCTGCTCAGTAGTGACATGTCCTTGCCTGAAGTCCGCCTGTTCTTCAGCAATGATTCTGTTGGTATTTGGTCTTAGTCGGTTCATTATGACCTTTAGCATGACCTTGCTTGGGTGGCTTATTAGGCTAATGGTTACAACACTAGACACATTTGTGTCTATTGCCTCAAGCCTTCAAACCCCTAGTGCATAATTTCCTCATCACCACCAGTAACAGAAACATTGCAAATCCCATCTACATGCATAGGAGCCAAAATGATCAATAAATTGATCGTGGGCCCTTAAGATATAGAAGAAGAAGTTTTTTTTCTGAGGAAAGCCCAGTATAGTGGCTAATATTTGATCAGCAAATAAAATTTATACTTAGAACCATCAGATATCTATTATTTTGATTAAGTTTGGCACCAGCACATGACCTATACTTTTCAATCTTCACTTACACCAACTTGTTAATTATTATTTATAGCAGAATACATTCATGGAAAGACAAGGTTACTTCACATTTCTTTATGAGGCCAGTTCTCTATTTTTGGAAATACTCTGTATGTGTTGACATGCAGAGCAAATGTCTTCCTTATGCATTATACATAATGCATATAAGATTATAACACTTTTAGTTATATACAAGAATTATTTGTAAAAGTCCAAACAGTTTACACTGGCATATTTTTATGCAGTCAGCATTTCCTGGGAAAAACAATAGTGGTTGCCTTATGTAAGAAAGGGCTTTAGATTGAGAATATACCGCAAGGAGTCCTGGCACATTGTTTTTACATATTATACTATATATGCATTTTGTTTTCCTATTGTATTGATAATAATAAACCTTGAAATTAGCATGCACACCAAAAAGACTAGCATTTAAAAATGATTTAACTCAACAGATGAAGAGCAGGTCTGAACAATAAAAAAAATTAGTGAGACCCATGAATTTTAACAAAAGAGAACCTTATTTATCTTATTATTTTACTTTATCATTTTATGTTATTATTATATATTATTGTTATTACTGTAATTTTATTTTTATTTTTTCAAATCAAAAGCTCAGCATAGACTTATGTTACAGCCGACAGAAACACTTACATGAAGTGATAGTGCCTTGTGATACATCCTGGTGTACCTCCTCACAACATCATAGTCTGGAGGGAACACAGGTGGCAGCAGAGTCTAAGAAGTCAATAAACATGATGAGTCTAATTAACGAAAGAAAATCAGATTGAAGTGTACTTATTATCATATAAAACAGCTGGATCATTCAGAACTGCGATGAGCACTTAGAAATTAGTTGCCAGTGCAATGGTGATACAGTAAATAACACACATCTGTTTAGTGATACAGTAAATAACAAACATGTGTTTAGTGATACAGTAAATAACACACATCTGTTTAGTAATACAGTAAATAACACACATCTGTTTAGTGATTCAGTAAATAACACACATCTGTTTAGTGATACAGTAAATTACACACATCTGTTTAGTGATACAGTAAATAACAAACATCTGTTTAGTGATACAGTAAATAACAAACATCTGTTTAGTGATACAGTAAATAACAAACATCTGTTTAGTGATACAGTAAATAACACATATCGGTTTAAACCGGAACTGCATTGCTGGAAAACAATTTGAAACTACTGGGTCACAAAAAGAAAAGTCTCAACACTGAATGTATGAATCCCAACAAGAGCAAGTTTTGCCAAAGGTTAAGAACAGAAGAAACCTTATTAAAGAAACATGGCTACAAATAGCTACAAATGGCTATGACATGGCTACTCGCCTTGACAACTTTGAGGTCATCAATCATCAGCTGTCTGGTGATCTCGAGGTGACGAACCAACCACATCTTATTTTGATCTCTGGTCTCAAGCTGACTCCCTTCAATCCTGGAATGAAATTAATGGCTTTCAGTTGTCACATTTATTTAAGTTGTCACATTTATTTAAGTTGTCACATTTATTTAATTTGTCACATTTACTTAAGTTGTCACATTTACTTCAGTTGTCACATTTATTTAAGTTGCCGCATTTATTTAAGTTGTAACATTTACTTAAGTTGTCACATTTACTTCAGTTGTCACATTTATTTAACGCATTTATTTAAGTTGTAACATTTATTTAAGTTGTCACATTTACTTAAGTTGTCACATTTATTTAAATTGTCACATTTATTTAAGTTGTCACATTTATTTAAGTTGTCACATTTACTTAAGTTGTCACATTTACTTAAGTTGTCACATTTATTAAAGTTGTCACATTTATTTAAGTTGTCACATTTACTTAAGTTGTCACATTTATTTGAGTTGTCACATTTATTTAAGCTGTCACATTTACTTAAGTTGTAACATTTATTTAAGTTGTCACATTTATTTAAGTTGTCACATTTTAGTAATACTTATTTTGAGTTGTCACATTTATTTAATGCATTTATTTAAGTTGTAACATTTATTAAAGTTGTCACATTTATTTAAGTTGTCACATTTACTTAAGTTGTCACATTTACTTCAGTTGTCACATTTATTTAAGTTGTCACATTTACTTAAGTTGTAACATTTATTTAAGTTGTCACATTTTAGTAATACTTATTTTGAATTTATATAGCTATCAGTTTTTAAAATCAATTTAAACATATACATTTATAATATTTGGATGAAAATATCACAATTTTTTAAAGATACCAGCCTAAGAAATATATATTATTTAAATTATTTTAAACATTTTAACTATATTAACTTTTGCCATTTAATATAATATTTCTATGCATAGCAATTGCACTGAAATTTTAGATTGCAGACTCTCTAATGTATTGTATGTGAAGCACTAATCTCACCGAGCTGCAATGGAGTTTTGAAGTACTTCCAGGCACTTAGACCTCCAGCACTTTGGTCTACCCGGTGGCATAAAGCCTGTCTGGTCACTTTTTCTGGCCCAAGCATTGTCCATTCTGCATTTAGTAATCCAAAATATATTAATAATTAAAAACTGTAATTGATCAGACCTGTTTACTCTTACGAATTTGACGTACAATGTAAGACTTTGAGGTGCATACATTGTATATACTGTATGGTTTTTCTTTTTACTATTAAGAACAATTTTGTGATGATATTGTACGATTTTAAGAGTCTGGGGGTAAACAGGTCTGATTTATTTAAATCAAATTACTTCCAAATAATTAACCCAAAACATATTTATCACTTTAATGTAAGTTATTTTTTCCAAGCAATAAACCAAATGTGAAATTCTCCAAGTAGTTGTACCTTTCCTCTCTTTCTATGATGCGCAGTGCCGTACATATCAGTGTTGGCTCCCTTCTCACAGACATGAGAGTCCTTTGAATTATGACCCACAGTTGTTTGCCGAGCTCTTTAGACAGAGTCTCCACCTCAGCGAAATAATGAGTCAGGGTCTATGATGTGAGATAAATATAGCAAGATGATTCAATGCAGCCAACCAATAGATTTAAACAAGATGACTCAATGCAGCCAACCAACAGATTTAAACAAGATGACTCAATGCAGCCAACCAATAGATTTAAACAAGATGACTCAATGCAGCCAACCAATAGATTTAAACAAGATGACTCAATGCAGCCAACAAATAGATTTAAACAAGATGACTCAATGCAGCCAACCAATAGATTTAAACAAGATGACTCAATGCAGCCAACCAATAGATTTAAACAAGATGACTCAATGCAGCCAACCAATAGATTTAAACAAGATGACTCAATGCAGCCAACCAATAGATTTAAACAAGACCCACAAAATAATAGGAGGTGGCACAGTAATTGTCCAGTTATGTAAGATGAGTAACAACTTAGGATATGCTTATTGTAAGATGAGTAACAACTTAGGATATGCTTATTGTAAGATGAGTAACAACTTAGGATATGCTTAGTGTAAGATGAGTAACAACTTAGGATATGCTTAGTGTAAGATGAGTAACAACTTAGGATATGCTTATTGTAAGATGAGTAACAACTTAGGATATGCTTATTGTAAGATGAGTAACAACTTAGGATATGCTTATTGTAAGATGAGTAACAACTTAGGATATGCTTATTGTAAGATGAGTAACAAGATAGGATATGCTTATTGTAAGATGAGTAACAACATATGATATGATTATTGTAAGATGAGTAACAACATAGGATATGCTTATTGCAATATGAGTAACATAGGATATCCTTATTGTAAGTTCATGCCTTATAAAAACAATTTCCATTTGTGTTTTTGAAATTCCCTTTACTAATTGAAGAAAACAGCAGTAAAACACAAGGTAATTAAGTACAACAAGTGAAATTGTCTTGATAGATCCATCTGGTCCAGTTTTTTAAAATTAAATATTGGAAGATGATTTTTTTTCCCCCTTTTAAACAAAAATTAAAAATCAACATGTCATATCAGAAGCAGGGAGTTATTTTAACCCAAAACCAACAACTAAGTTTCCCGCCTTGTAAGATATTTAAAAAAAGTATGTATTCTATTTGTAAAGCAAAATTATTTTCTTTCATTCCTTACATTTTTGTCAGTGGGGCTCTGATTAGGTTGCCTGTGTAAGGCAAGAAGTAGGTCATCCCTGGCCATCTCCAAGTCTGTCAAACTTTAGAAAAATACAAATGGTTTCACATCCCAAGGTAAATAGAAAAATGATGCATCAATAGCTTTAACCCTTTCAATACTGTTTACTGTTGGCTTGTGGGGGGGGGCAATCAATTTTTTGCTGACTCAGCAATTAAAAAACTTAAAGAGGAAACTTAATCTATCAGATTCGCTTATTGACTTCTCTATAAATTAACGAATAAAGAAATATATAGCATTGAAATATGACGTCGACGTGACATCCTTGGTATTTCAGAAAGTTTCTTTGCCTCTTTGTTATGATGACAATGTGATGTCCTTGGTAAATGAAAGTGGGTGATCGTGACATTGCTTCGACGCCAGCGGTAATGAAAAGGTTAAAGAAAGTTGGGTCAACAAACATAAGTATCAAAAACTTTAACGTAAAAATTATTAGTAGACAACTGAAACAAATAATCAAACAATCACTCTCTAAAAAATAATCAAACAATCAGTCTCTAAAAAATAATCAAACAATCACTCTCTAAAAAAATAAACACACAATCACTCTATAATCCTCAATGTCATTATGGGAGTGATGTTTTACAACATGTGATGGCAAGTTTCAGCCCTTGAGATACACTTTAAAATGTCTTATGTTTTAGTTGTTGTATCTTGATTTTTTTTTTATCAGAATGTTTATCAATATGTTGAATACGTACAGTGTAATCAATACATTTCCATTTATGAGGATTCAGAAACATCATCTTATCTCATCTTATAATTAAAACAGACAGAACAAAATCACCCTCACTGTTTGTGAGCCTGAAGGAGTTTCCCTTCATTAATTAACTCTCTTGTCTTGACCACGCTCTCTGGTACGGTGAAGATGTGTTTCAAGTTCTCCTGGGCGGCTGACAACTGAGGAAACAAGAAAAATAGTGCGAATTGATGGCATCTAAACATCACATTTTATATGTTTAAAAAAAACAAATTTTTTTTTTAATTAACGGTTGGCAGAATCTACGTTGAACCTAAATTAAATATAAACTAAATGAATATTATTGTCTAGCAATTTTAAATAGGAAATGACAGATTATAATGGAATGTACTGTGAGGTTAGCTCTTCAACCCACTGCGTTAAGAAATTATACTCATTCAAATCCTTGCCGAAGGCGAACTACTCTATATGTACCATAGATTTGTGTAGATTTTTTTATATTTTAAACAAATGTATTTTGTGATATAATTACATGAAATAAAGTAAATTAAATTCTTTTTACTTTTTTTTAATGTGTTGTCATCCATAATTAGCCGAAGCTTTTGTTGTGTAATTTCTTAATGTCTTACTGGGCTAAGTATGAGACTAGTTTTGACCAAACTTTTAAGTGGACACCCCTTTGGGAAACACTGTACTAGATAACTCATGATCATAGCCATAAAAAAAACTAAATATTGGCCTACTGTTAAAATAATGAATACTCCCAATAGACAAAATGACAAAATATTTTTTAGTCACCTCCTTTGGTCTCACATCTTGTGATAGAATTTAATATAGAGATAGCCAATTTCTCTATAGCAACATGTAAAAAGCGTTTTGTGAGGTGGGATTTGGCCATGTCATAGTTGGATGGGTTAATTAATAAATTATGTTAACCTGGCAGAATTTGTTATTTTCTCCCTTGAGATCTTTTAATTTCTGGTGCAGAGGCTCAATAATTCTGTAGTTGTCTGCTATTTCATCCAGACTGGAAAAGAAATTTTTTCAAATTTAATGATTATACAATAAACAAAAGAAAGTATAGATACATTACTACATAAAATTTTCTATAAATTTTCTAAAATTTACAATCAACCCCATTTTTAAGAATGATACCCGTCATTTCTATTCCGATGTACCTTTGTTTGATTTGGTGGACATCTTGCAATGCACTTTGCAGTTGATTCAGACCTGTCCTCACACCATCCAGCTGAGATTGTACAACAGTTTTCAACATCGCTTCAACTGATGCCTAAAAACATTAGGGGGAGGTACAACTCAAAAATTTTCAACTGACCAATATTTGTAAAGAAAACTAAAATATTGTTTTGGTCAATAACTTACATTTTATAAGTAGCAAACTGTCTTCTTAGGACAAGTTCACAATTAACAAACTACTGCAGTTAAATGAACGAGCAGTTTGATAGGTTATGTTGTTATCTAGGGTAACAACACTGCTCTAGGGTATGCTTTCGTCCACACTGGATCACACCAAGCAATAAAAACACAAGGTTGTCAATACTTATGTTCTTTATTTACACTGTCACACTGGGTAAAAAAACAAGTGTACAAAACACTCCATGAAATCCTCACAACACTAATACTACTCTTACTACACTGACTACCACTAGGACTTGCACATTTCACAATAACACTTACTACAGAACTCCCATACAACTTAACTTAACTAACTTAAGAAAATCAGCGAACACCGAGCCTTGAGGCTCATATGGTCCTCCCCAACGCACCACCCCGCCAACCAAACCGGCCATCAACCACTCCCCCAGTGGTCTTTATTCCGATCGGGCCGCGAAGCGGCACGCCAGGGACGCTCCGCCCCTAAGACCGCCACACCCGACCTCCACTCGATTGGCCGCTGAGTGTGGCAGCCCCAGAGAAGAAACACCTGGCCAGCCGGATTGCTGCTCACGCAGCAACAGGGCCGGACTTTCTAAGGGGTTGGGGTGGATGTTTAACGTCTCTAAAGTCCCCCCTTACCACCCCGGGGGGACCGCGTAGTTGTTTAAGACCGACGCCCTCTACTAGGGTTTGTATGGTTATTCTACGGTGCGACTAATTCACACCGTAGATGGGAGAGAGAGGTTGCCTTGGAGCAGTACCCTCAAGACTGCATATTTAAAATCACCGGTGAAAGGTTGCCACACACCTTCACCTCATATCCATACGGCAACTGTAATCATGTCCCAACCTGTTTCTGCGTTTAGTAAAATAGTTCGACTGCACTTGGTGGGAAGCCATGCAATCGTGCTCGAATAAACGCAGTCTCCGTGCGTTACCTTTGCCTTTCAGCGCGGGTCCCCTACACGGTGATACTGTTCCCCGGGTAACGCTTCAGGGGGTTCGTGGCGAGCGCCTCTTTATCAAGCATATCATTGATCGACATGACGACAAGAGCCCCGGGGGGCTCCCATACAACTAACTCAATCACTGAGAAGTGGCCCTCCCTAACTCGACCAATCACAACTGGCCCTCGCCTCACATAATCACAACTCAACCTCAAAAAACTATTCATCAACTGCGGCCTACAACTATTCCATGGGCAAGCAACCAGGCTCATAAGACCAGTTCATAACAATAACATGCACATTACTGCAAGACTATTGAATAGATAACAATAAGATCTGAACAAAAAAATGGACAAGGCAACCACTAACTTTCTTTCGTGCTACTCTTCTTTTATACTGGTCCACTTTATCCAGCTGATCCGGTCTCTGTTAAGAGGAAGATTTTCACATTGAATTAAAACTATTGGCTATACTAATGAGAGCTTGTTAAAACTAAACTTATCAACAACACATCCAAAGAATAAACTTTTTATAATAAATAGAAATGCTTTGGGTGCGTAACCTTTCAATGAACAAATAAATAAGGCCAGTTCTACCTCTTCATTTCTATTTTTTAAGACAATACACTTTTATTGTATTCTATTCAATCTATTAGACTGATATGGCAAATCTCACCAAGAGAACATGAACTCAGTGGCGTAGTGAGGGTGTTTGGCGCCCGGGGACAAGATTCACGCCCGGGGACAAGATCCATTTTTAGCGCCCCTTTTTCTCTTTTTCAACTCTCAAACCCATTATTTTCATCAATAAAATAATATCAAAGCATATTTTGACGCCCCTAACTAGCTGGCTCCCGGGGACATCTGTCCCCCTTGCCCCCACCACGCTACGCCTCTGCATGAACTATAATTATGAATTACAACAGAAATTTTCATTTATATTTTGAATATTCTTATTTAGCTTTATTTATTAAAAGTTAAGACCTGCAATAAACTGGCAACATGTTTTGCAGCTGCCAGTTTGGCTTCTACTTCCAAACGCCCAAGATCAAGAGGTGCAGGTGCTGGCCCCTGTGAGTGTTCAGGATCCTCATCATCATCAATGCTTCCACTCATTTTAATACCTAGTTTAGTTCAGAAATGCCAAAAACAATATTTTTATTACCTGTTAATAATAGGTATCGCAGGCTTAATAGGCTACAATAATTTCTTAAAGCCTCATAGGCTACAATAGTTTTCTATAAGTCAGGCTAAAATAGTTTCTAAAAGTCTAATAGACTACAATAGTTTCCAAAATTCTAATAGGCTACAATAGATTCTAAAGGTCCAATAGGTTACAATAGTTTCTAAAAGTCTAATAGGCTACAATAGTTTCTAAAAGTCTAATTTCTAGAATGGTCGAAATTGCTAATGTAAAATGAAATTACACAGAGAAATAAAAATCAAAATTGTCTACCCAGCTATTGGATTATATAAATTACAAAAGATAATCAGTATAGAAATTCTTATCAACCATTCCATGATACTTGATGGTTTACCAAATAAACGGCAAGATATCAGCTCACGTCTTTAAGTCTATAATGGAGAATAATAATAGACTACATGACAGGCTATAACCCTATAAATGATAATTGAAATGAGTAAGCCAGTATGCACAATATGACTGCAAGTAACTCTGTGACACTGACATTGTGAGTGTGTTTAACAGTCATGAGTCAAGTCAACACGGCCAAGGTAAAACATTCACAGTCTCACAGTATGAGCACTCACGCTGATAGTCTAAGTGATACGCTGATAGTGTAAGTGATAAGCTACTCAAATTAAATAAGTGACCTTTAGGTAGTCATTTATATTTTAGCATACTAAGTTCAATTAAACAAGTTTTTTTTTTCAAATTAACTTTTAAAAATAAATAATTAACTTATTTATTTCATTATTTTAATGATTTTATAAGCCAAATATCGTCTTTTTTTCCCAAAATAAAAACTCTGTAACAAATGGTACAAGTACAACATAAAAAGTACATCACCGTGTGACATTGTGGGTTACAAGTAGAGATCAGAAAATAAAAATTCCCTTAAAAGCCCACAAAAAAAAAAAAAAAAAAAAAAAAAAAAAATTAAAAAAAAAATAATAAAATAAAAAAAAAAAAAAAAAAAACACCTAAAAAGAACAAAAAAAAAAAAAAAAAAAAAAAGACAAACAAATTGGAAAAAAAATAATAAATTAAAATAGAAATAGTAAAAGACCTTTTTTGTTCTATTAACTAATTTATTGGAGTGTTTCAATTTAGTCCAATCTGGTCAATATATAGATAGCTTTAAAATATTTAATAGGTACTTCAGTAAAAAAATAAAACAGTTTGAAAAATTATTGAAATATTTCAGTCATATAGAGCAAACTTCAAATCAAAACCAAAAAAAAAAAAATAATGGAAACCAGAATCAACTTTTTAGATTTAATATTTTTTGAGCTATGAATTTTTAAAATGAGTGTTCATTTATAATTTATAATTTTTTTATTATGGACTGCTACTCCACATTTTGTGACCAGACTGCTGATCGCGAAGTCATGTAGTATAACACTTGTTTAAATGATAATTTTAGGCACCTTTTATTTTCTGTTTATTATAAGTTCTAATTTTAAAATTAATTTTAACACTATTATGCTATTATAAATAATGTGTAACTTATCTAACTGTGCAATATGCTTTATATTATAAATTATAATTTAATTGCGATATGGATTTTCTGTTTACCAAGTCTAGCTAACATTAGCCCTATACTCTATATATATATAATTTATTTAGTGCATGTAGTAAGGCGTCCCCCGAAAAATAATACTGGTTTAGGACTACTTACTATGAACTTTCAACTTATGAATGAAATAGCACCAAGATCAAACAATTTTTAAACTTGAATCTTCGTGCGCCGACTCATTATTTCCCTTAAAAATTTTTTTAGTAGTCTCCCTTGCTTAACCCGAGGTACCTACATTTAAGTTTTAAAAAAGGGAATCAATAAATAATCACTCCTGATTAGCGCTAAAATAAGAGATAACACTAACAGCTAATAGGGCTTTAACTTTAGTATATTAGTAGTAGTAGGTTTAGTAGGCATAAAATAACACATTTATTAAGAAAATTAATTTATTAAGAAGAGGGCTAAATATGATTAATTAGGCACTAAAAAGCGTTAACTATTTTCAATTTTTTTATCATTGATTAGATAATTAGTAGACTTAGTTTGGTCAGTCAGTCAGTTAGTAATGTTAATGTTGTGTGTTTTATTCATTTTCCCCCAACTAGCAATATCACAAGTCAATATTATAGTACTTGAGAGCACTGAGGCTGAGTTAACTGAGTACTCCACTTCATTCTGGCGACTACTGACTTCGACTACTAAACTTATTCTGCTACACATTAAATTCAATAATAATTATACTCATGAGACAATTCATGCTATCAATTTTTTTAAAATAAACAATGATTATTTTAAAAAGAAATTGATAGCATGAATTCATGTCTCATGAGTTAATCATTCAATCATCGTCATCGGTAAGCGATGCATTTTGAGTAGAGTACAGTACAGTACAGGCTAAGTACAGCAGTTAGCAAAATGCAAATTCTTCCAATCTTCCAATGCTATTGATAATCATTGGCTTATTCATTCAATCTTGCATTCAATCAAATTATTGGAGATAAGTTCCTAAAATGCTAATCGAAATACTTTAAATTTTATTTACCTTATTTAAATAGTGAATTGAGAAGGAAAGTATAAACAAATACAATTTAACGGAACTTCCGGGTGGGCGTGAAAAAATTTGTTTGCTATTCCAACATAAATTATATCTTTTATTTTCATCTGTGCATTTATTTAATCACGAAAGTCTCATCCCCGATTACAAGACACACAAACATTGAAAAACCCTGCAAAGGAAGGATTGAAGATGGCTTAGTGACAAATTATATGCTTATTTGTTAGGAATTATTTACAAATAAGTGTGTCATTAGATAAGAGGTATCACTCTTGTCGAGAAAACTTACACAGTACCGGGTACTGAGATATGGAATTATTTAAGCATCTAACAATTTTAAATTCATTTGTCATCACTTAAGATCGAAAAAACTATATTTTTAGACATACACCATTTAACTTCTATAGAAATTTAAAAAGTATTATTTTAAATATAATGTAGGCCTAACTTTTATTTTATATTTCATTGTTTATTATTGAATTTTGATCTATACCGATTAATATAATATTTTTTCCCATTGTTCTGTTTCATCCTATTAATATTATAAACATACATTGTAACATAATTTCATTTATATTTTATATGATAACACGGTTCACGCACCTTTAAATTTCACCATGAAAATAAAACTAATTATTTGTCTATAAACAAAGCTACAATTATTTTTTTTTTTTTTTTGTTGCTGTAAATGTGATATTTGTCTTTTGGGCCGTCCATTAATTACGTCAACAATTTTTTGACCCCCCCCCCCTCCCCCATTGTCAACAACTTACAAACTTTCACAGTGCCCCCCCCCCAAGTAATTATGTCAACATTTGTATACCCCCACCCCCCCCCACACACACACACACACAAAAGAATTAAAATATAAATTAAAATATAAATGCATTTTACTTTGTGAATATCTATTTTATTAACACAAAATAATAGGAAAAACATTAAAATTTTATTTCATCTTTAGCTTGTTAATCAACAAGTTAAAAAGTTGTACACTTAAATTTTATAATGCAGAATCAATAAAGAGGTTGTTAAAGACTAAGTATCATTGTTTGTGAAAGCAGCAGTATGATTAAGGTCAGTATAGCTGACAATTGTAGCATGGTTTCTAGCTGCTATTATCGTCCCAGGAAGTAGCCAGATATTGCTCTATCGTATCAATGGGTATAGTAGCTGATTTCTCATTTTCATCTTGCGGAACTGATTTACCAGACAAGTCAATATCATCCTAATCTAACTATTCAGCACTTAAAATAGAAGCTTTTTCAGTGTGATCAATAATTGCCATAAGCTCTCTCTCTGTCTTCTGGTAGCTACTTGCATTAGTTTAATCCGTTTCTGTTGAGGAGCAGGTGGTAATTTCTTATGCATTGTCGGTGCTGTTGAACTTAATATTTCAACATGACTTTTGTTGCAAAATAGATGTTACATATTTGCTAATCCATTCAAGCAGCCATGCTATTATTTGTTACTTACTTTACTTTTAAGTAATTCTCTAAAAGTTTTTGCAATATAGGCCTATATTTAGTAACGTCATGTGGGGAAAACAAATATGGAAAATATTTGTGAACCATGCTCATATTATATAACCACAAAAAATATATATATATTTTTTCTACTACACTACACCTTGTAAAACAACAGGGAAAAAAACAAATTGATAAACCTGCCCCTTCCCGTATCGCGTTGGATAGTGTGCACTGTCCCTTGTCATTATTTATTATAATGCTCACCAGTTTAATCAGTAAATACAATAGATTTCATTTTTTCATGCGAAATTTGGGCTTCGGTTTGAGATTATTGTGAAGATTTATGTTTAAAATTTATTAATTTAAAATAACGTAAGAATATGGCCTTGGCAAATTTGTGGACTTAGTTGCTTATTGATTCATTTAAAAGTAAATCAAGCTTATGCGACGTCACATTATGGGAGTTTTTCTCCCCTCCTCCCTGGCGAGATGCCTGGCAGAGTAAGGATTAAGTTAACCTGGTTGTGGATGCTAGCGTAGACGCAAACAACAATTTTGCTACTGACAACAACACAACGAATTGAAGCGCCTGGGTAATGGCGCTGATTGAGTTGGTTATATTGAACAATGAAGGTGGACATTAAATGTGTAAATGTCAGTGGCGTAGCTAAGGTATGAGCCGCCCACCTTTCCATGAATAAAAATCAACAAACTCTTTGCACTTTTCAGAAAATACTGCCCCTGAGTGTAGAGACAATAGTAAGTATAATAATTATTATAATTAGTATAACTTGTCAACTACCATCTAAGCATATTTGGGCTCTTATGGTGGTCTTCATTGAATAAATATAAACATTTAATAACGATACTATTATCACTATAAAAACATTGAAATCACAAATCAATGAAGTAATTTTGAATTAGTTTTTAATAATTTTAAAGAAATAAAAAAAATGTGAGCAGCATATGTGTACGCCATGGATGAGATCCCCGAAATGCTGAAAAACACATCATGTCAAATGTTAGCTTGGCTCAAATAATTGTAAAATTTTTTACATGGTCAGATAAATGTTCCGCAAATGTCATGTACACGCATTTTTCATGTACATGGATGTCTTGAAAGTATGTACACGCATTTTTCATGTGCATGGATGTCTTGAAAGTATGTGCACACATTTTTCATGTACATGGATGTCTTGAAAGTATGTGCACCCGTGTTTCATGTACATGGATGTCTTGAAAGTATGTGCACACATTTTTCTTGTACATGGATGTCTTGAAAGTATGTACACCCGTGTTTTATGTACACGCACCTTTCATCCAATGTTCATTGCTAATGAAACCAAAACTTTGGCAGTATGATGGGGCAACACTGTAAAGCATCGTCCTCCTTGATGATTTCAATACTTTTAAATGAGAATGAACCAGGAGGAACTCTTCTGTTAATCAAATTAGCATCAACAGGCAGAAGGTAATCCTTGCCGAATATGTAAAGTTTTTCACAGAAAGTAACAGCCAACAACGGATGCCATTCTACATCCCACAGTTTGGCAACTAACTCGAAGCTGACTTGAGAATCTTCCTGAAGAATCAGTTTATGTAAAGCCCCATGGCGCTGGAGTATGTAGGTGTTGCTGCAATCATTAAATGCGACCAGGGACAGAGCGTCGCCAGCCAGATCAGACATCCGTCTGAACACACCGGTCTCAGTGTCAAGGCCAAAGACAATGGTTACCTGTTTAACGGTGTTAAAAAACAGAATGAAATTCTGGAAGGATGTAACCTCAGATGCAGACTCGATGTCCTCTGACTTGAACACCTCAGCCCAAACATTGGTATCGTCTTGAGTCTTGCCCAGAGAGTACACGGCGCCCATGTAGTATCGATACAAGCAACCGTTGTGCGAAAACAGTTTGGTGTTGCAAAGCTTTGGAGTCAGATCAATCTTGTAGCTTTCTTCTTGAAATATGAGCTCTTCCGTTGAGTCTCTGTCGTCCAGCGTCGTCAAGGAGTTGAAGCTGTAGCCTCTTAGATCCATGTAAATCTTATTCTTGAACACACACATGTTTCTGAAAATCAATGAAGATCTGCGAGGAATCTTGCTGATGGTGCTAAGCTTTCGAGGGTGCAGAAGTCTGAAAGCCAACAGCTGGTTGCTGGTCATGATGACAACAGCATTGCGAGACCAGCTATAGGGGCGGTGCGTGGAGGACTTCTGCCAGGCATGCCAATTAACGTCTTTCTTCCTGGTGAACAACAGGGCCTCTCTGATGGTGTCATGGCATTCTGGTATGTCTTGAGTAAACTCTTCCATACGTTTAAGGCAGGCTTCAGATATCAGAAACATCCTGGCGCTTCTTAGCAAGACAGACAGGTGCCTTACTCTATTTTCTAGATCTGAGAAACCTTGCAGAGTTTCACATGCAACTGATTCAGGTTTGTATCTGACCCATCTCAAAATGCTGTCCACAACGACATCTTCATTGGACGCGTTCAGGAACCTATTCTCCAACAAGTCTAAGAAGAGGCTGTAGGTCATGTTTTGGAGAAAGCCCTCTGTTTGAGCCACGCGTTCAAAGCGAAACAGCATGAGTGAGCGAGCATCCAGGGCCATTTTGGTAAAACACATGCTCTTCGCGAAGTTATAAACTTCTATACAGTTCTCTTCATCCATCACAAGCATAGCAAACTTTTGGCACTCTTCACTCAAGTACTGGATCTCAAGCATGCTGGAGGCCTGCCATACATCCAGGACGTTCTCTCTCGTCAAACCTGGTTCCCCGGTGTATATTGCTTTGACTATGACCCCGAAGACTTCTTTGGACATCATTTTCAACTCCACACGGTTCTCGGCGGTTTCTTTCATCCCCGATCGAAACAGAGCTGCAAAAAACCCGGAGGTTGCGTGGAGGAGGTACTTGTGACAGCGGAAAGTGGCGCCGTCCACTACGACATCAAAATCACTGAACGTGTCGTCCGTCTGCCAGGTCACCGCTAGACAGTTCTGAAGGCCGGATGCTAGGACCTTACTTGAGTGAGAAACTAGGCGGTTTAAGTGGTTGCCCTGGTTTACAATGCTTCTTGTCGTCATGGTTACTTCTGTCAAGTGTACTGCAGAATATCCCTCTATAAGACCAGGTTCTGTGGGAAAAGGAAACAGTGATAATCATAGCAATGTATAACAAAACTCCACGCATGATGTTATCATGAACAGTAACCAGTGTGAAAAAAAGAATCTCAAAGGAAAGAATAATATAGAGAATTTAAATAAAATGAGACAAACTTTCAGTTGTATGAATAAGACATAGAAATACATTTATAGAATAAATTTGGTTTACCTAATTATGAAGACTTCGTTTTATTTATGAGAAGGATTTTATGTGATGCTATTGAATTTATTTACTGAAATAATTTTTATGTGATGTTTCTGGATTTATTTGAAATTTCAACCAAAAAAAACGCAAGATTGTAGGCCTTCGTGATACGGAAGTGGTAGAAAATTCTCCACATGTTTCAAAATACCTTACTAAATACAACAACGACTTATTTACTGCAAGAATGTCGTCAGAGCCCCAGTACATTTTTTAGGGTTTAATTCCTTAAGATTTTTTTTTACACATTTTTCATAAGTCGTTATAACACTGAATTATAACAAATCCTTTTCCCATAATTCATGGAATTTAAAAATGTATCCAACAGAATGTATATTTCATCAACACATGCATAGCGCAGCTCGCTAACAGAGAGAACATTACACAACCATCTCCTACGTAGTTCTGTCACAGAGTGGCCACGAATAAGCAGTACGCCACAAAACAGACTAGAAAATACGTCATAATTACGATACAAATACGTCACAAAGTAAATGTGAAAAGGCGTTAAGTAATATATCGCTTACAAAAACACAAGGCGCGCAACAAGCACACAGTTTCCAGTGCCCAACAATTATTAATCATCTCCCATACTTGAAAAATGTGATGTTGAATTTGGAATAATTTCACACAAAAATCTCATTTATTATAAGACTAATCATGTAAATGTTTGTATAATTCGACTGAAAAAAAAAAGAAATATTTCATTGAAAAGTAAGTTCTCTTCTATTTTGTCTATAGATCACCTGAACAAAGAGATATTTACTTTAAAAGTACATTCTGTATTAACATGGAAATGATTAATTCACCTAGCAGTCATGGAAATGATTAACTCACCTAGCAGTCATGGAAATGATTAATTCACGTAGCAGTCATGGAAATGATTAATTCACCTAGCAGTTATGGAACTAATCAAAAAGCGCTTTTGTGAAAGTGACGTAACTTTTACACAATGGCTCGCCAAAACAATTAAATTTTATAGTCATTTATGATTCAAAATCACTTATGTTCTACAAATCATTTATGTTTTAAAATCATGTTGTTTTTTTTTACAATCATTTATGTTTTAAAATCATGCTTTTTTTTTTTACAATCATTTATGTTTTAAAATCATTAATTTGTACAATCATTCATGTTTCAAAATCACTTATGTTCTACAATCATTTATGTTTTATATTCATTTATGATTTAATTCTCGCAGTCTTCAAATTTTACGATAAATATACGTTTTTTAATGTTAATTCAATGCCCTGAGTAATACGGTATTAGTTAAGGCATTCCTTGTTAATTAACTTTTATAAATGTAGGCCTATAAACAAATATTGATAATTGAATTTTCGGGTATCGGGGACATAATTATGTACCAGAAAATTCATACTGAAATATTATTTATTTCTGAAATATTTAATGAATACAGATATAACATGTAACACGTAAAATTGTCGAGTTATAAATATAAAAAAAATATATTAATTATAAAGCTACAGCCATCATCTAAGTTAGATCTAAGTCTAAGTCTTGGTTAGCACTGCACCCGCTAACAATGACACTAGTCGTACCAACCGAAGATGGAATAAATATATCGTGGATTCAACCAAGTAAATGAAACTGGGCGGTTTAATCGGGTGCCCTGGGTGACAATGCTTTTAAAACACCAGGGGTGTTATTGACTTTGTCGTCCTTCCCATACCGAGTACGCTGCCCCTGAACTATATTAAATTTCTTATACCCTCACCCCACCCCCCTATAATTAAATTGAGGCTATTTTCATAAAACAAAAGAAAATAATGCGCACCAAACGAACTTGCGGTATTTAAAAAAAAAATCATTTTGCGCATTTATCGGAAATTAATTTTGAGCGCTAATGAACTCACCATTACATGCTACTTTATTTCATAACTAGGGAATTTAAATGTATGGATAGTTACTCCATAATTTCCCAAAGTTTTAAATAATATAGAGTAATGTTATATTGTATTATTTAAAAACCTCAATGTAATATATGTGATAGTATAAATAAATGTAATACAGGTTCAGGATGTATCTTAATGTGTAAAAGAAAATAACTTACCCAAAAAGCCAATAGCTACTGTGGTTAAAGACAGGTAACGTGTTCAGTATGATTTCATTCGCCGATTGACAAAAAATTTGATATGAGCCCCCAAACTATCATTCCCGTATTTATATGCAGTACCCATATGGGCATACCGGTTGACAATGGCCCGCTGACCAATGGCTATCTTCAACTCGTTTCTGGCTGGATCATTATGAACACAGCAATGTTCGCCCCGTAAGCTCATTGGGTAACTCGATCCAGCCTTGGTTGGGAGCTTGGCATGCGGGGGGGGGGGGGGCTTTTCTTTCCCACACATTCATGTGTCCAGCTGGTCACGCAACGGGCTCACTATGTATCGTCGGGGACCAGATGAGTGTGAATAAAAAGAAATTTTTAGAGCTCCCCGAGGGCAGAATGTTGATTAGATTAAGAGATTAAAGGTTGATGCAATTCACAGCGTCAAAGTTGATAATGAACTCGGCAAGCCTCTAAATTTGCCTTATCAAAAGATTTGGGCTAAAAATAGTCACAAAGGAACAAACCGACATAGTAAGGAAAAATCAACAAACAAAATATACATAAACAACATTTAAATAACAACATATAAATTATCAACATATTCATTAACATTTACTTTAACAAACAAACAAAAAAAAAGACATAATAAGTGTTGGGAGAATAGGTTCCAATCTGATATTTGATGAACGCCAAGTCCCCAATAGAGCTCTTACAGAAATATACTTAAGTGTCATTCTAATGGCAGCATTAGGATTGGTGTTCATTAGTGCAGAGACGAGCAACCAACGGCCCGAGGGCCTCACACGGCTAGCTGGAAAGTGTGTTCATTAGTGCAGAGATGAGCAACTAACGGCCCGAGGGCCTCACACGGCCAGCTGGAAAGTGTGTTCATTAGTGCAGAGATGAGCAATCAACGGCCCGAGGGCCTCACACAGCCAACTGGAAAGTGTGTTCAGTAGTCCAGAGATGAGCAACCAACGGCCCTCGGGCCTCAAATGGCCAGCTGGAAGTGTGTTCATTAGTCCAGAGACGAGCAACCAACGGCCCGCGGGCCTCACATGGCCAGCTGGAAAGTGTGTTCATTAGTCCAGAGATGAGCAACCAACGGCCCGCGGGCCTCAAATGGCCAGCTGGAAGTGTGTTCATTAGTCCAGAGACGAGCAACCAACGGCCCGCGGGCCTCACATGGCCAGCTGGAAAGTGTGTTCTTTATTGCAGAGATGAGCAACCAACGGCCCGCGGGCTTCACTTGGCCAGCTGGAAAATGTATCTACTCTTCTACAGGGTTAAAGTTTTTCATAAAATCCATTAAAAAATTTCACTGATGATTTGTGAATTCTTTTGAAAATGAAGAAGCAGGCTGTCAAAGTGCAAACAGCAATGATGATAAAAACATCAATGATGATAATCACAGCAATGATGATAAACATAACAAATGTTTAAAAAGAAATATTTATTTTACCTCATAATTTGGTAGCGACATTTCAATGTCGTGGTCCACAAAATAAAAAAAAATCGCTGGAACGTCAGAAAATTCGTCTGCCACTCACCCCAAAAACTTTAACACACACACATACACATAGTGTTTATTTCATTTCTATATTTTGAGGGCCTACGAATAAATTTTTTGATAATTCTGGCTCCTGGTTTTGAATAGATTTTGCCTTCTCTTAGACGCGCTGCCGTCCAGTCCAAGGCTAACGAGTCCCATCCAACCGGGGTGCTTGGTTTTGACATTGGTGACCACCAGCTATTTGTTGGACATATTTTTTGTTTCGGGGGGGGGGGGCAATTGGCTTTCCCCGGGAGTAGTGCTCCCCCCTCCCGGAGATCTAGGTGCATAGTAACCCTGCAAATGACCTTTTTAACTTTAGCATCACAGCCATTATAAAAAAATAAATAAATTAACAATCCTTTTAATAATTGTAAAAAATGGACTTCTAATTTGTAATAACTTTTTCTTAAAGAGATTTATAGAACTCAGAAGAAAACAGTCAGGAAACAATCAATAACAAAATACTTGAGACGGATGACATAAATCAAATGAAGCATTGTGGATAATTTCTTAATGATATTTATATATATTTATATATATTTATATATATTTATATATATTTATATATATTTATATATATTTATATATATTTATATATATTTATATATATTTATATATATATATATATTTATATCTATTTATATCTATTTATATCTATTTATATCTATTTATATCTATTTATATCTATTTATATCTATTTATATCTATTTATATCTATTTTTATCTATTTATATCTATTTATATATATTTATATATATTTTTATATATATATATATATATTTATATATATTTATATATATTTATATATATTTATATATATTTATATATATTTATATATATTTATATATATTTATATATATTTATATATATTTATATATATTTATATATATTTATATATATTTATATATATTTATATATATTTATATATATTTATATATATTTATATATATTTATATATATTTATATATATTTATATATATTTATATATATTTATATATATTTATATATATTTATATATATTTATATATATTTATATATATTTATATATATTTATATATATTTATATATATTTATATATATTTATATATATTTATATATATTTATATATATTTATATATATTTATATATATTTATATATATTTATATATATTTATATATATTTATATATATTTATATATATTTATATATATTTATATATATTTATATATATTTATATATATTTATATATATTTATATATATTTATATATATTTATATATATTTATATATATTTATATATATTTATATATATTTATATATATTTATATATATTTATATATATTTATATATATTTATATATATTTATATATATTTATATATATTTATATATATTTATATATATTTATATATATTTATATATATTTATATATATTTATATATATTTATATATATTTATATATATTTATATATATTTATATATATTTATATATATTTATATATATTTATATATATTTATATATATTTATATATATTTATATATATTTATATATATTTATATATATTTATATATATTTATATATATTTATGTATATTTATGTATATTTATGTATATTTATATATATTTATATACTATTTGAACTTCATTGGTAAAAAAAACTTTTCTCAAACCTCATGAAATGAAAATTTATGTTTGAAATTTCTATAAAATAATGTTAGTATATATTTTGATCGCTTTAACGGTATCATTGTCTTTTCTTCGTTACAATCAGTCATGTGGAGTTTACATTGGGTTTCCATTATTCAAAAAAAATATTATTATTCTCCGGTCCCCAAAAGTGTCCAATTCAAAAGTTAGAGGACCACTGTTTTAAGTTAAAGCCCTAGGGCGTTGACACCGATGACATTGTTGACGCCGTTGGATTGTGGTACAGCGGCATTTCTTGACACGCCCCTGTGCGAATACGGTGCTTTCCCCAATATATTTTAAAATACAATTTTAAAAACCCACAAGACTTGGTGTTCCTAAACCATTGACTGTAGAGCGACTCCTTGAACAATCTTTTCAATTTTCAATGTGGTCGTGTTTCTTGTGGGAAAAAAATAACGAACGCTGCTGGACAATGGACACACATTATCTACACATGGACAATGGACAATGGACCCCCCTTCCTCCTTTAATAGCCCACGGCCAAGACACTCTAGCCTGGGGCTCTCCAAACATGACGGACTGTCGTCCGCCCGTCTTGACCAGCTGTTGCACAATGACCGCGGTAACGACACTTCCAAGGTCCAGCCGGTCGCCACCTGAACACGGGACCGAATTAACACGTCTCTCTAGGCCCAATCCTTTGAACTAGATCTAATCAGTTTAGGGAGTTGGTGGGCCGTGGCGCCATGAATCCAATTGTAACACAACACCATTGGGACGGTATCCTTAACGAAAGATCAGCGAGGGCACGCCACCCTGTGTGCCGCATGGCAGCGCAGGGGACCTAAAGATCCCCTATTATTAACTATACAATCTGGGTAATTTATATCAGACACACACACACATATATATATATATATATATATATATATATATATATATATATATATATATATATATATATATATATA
>CAXITT010000275.1:893537-934461 GCA_964033795.1 Lymnaea stagnalis
CATATCAGTTATATTATATCATTATTATATCAGTTATATTATATCATTAGCATATCAGTTATGTTATATGATTAATACATCCGTTTTTTATTGTTTTGTACACAATTATTAAAAGTTGGTTGCAGAAATCAGCCACACCCAAAAATCCGTTTGTTTAATATATTTGTAGTAACTGTTTTCAATAATTCACTCAGCGTGTCTTGCCTTTGTGTCCGCCAATATCAATGTGACGGCTGTCCAAATTTAAATGTACTGTAATGATGATACATAATGTTGGTAGTGTAGAATTTTGAATCAATGTTGGATTAAAAAAAAAAATACAATTCGCGGTAAAACATCACCTTCTTCTTCTTCTATACTTTGAGGGCTTATGATCACCTTCTTCTTCTTCTATACTTTGAGGGCTTATGATCACCTTCTTCTTCTTCTATACTTTGAGGGCTTATGATCAATGTCTTGATCACTCTGGCTCCTATGCTGGCAGAAGGTTTTGCCTTGTAGCTGTGCATGGTTTTGAAGAGGAGATTTCACTGGTTGCAAGGGCTACTCAGCGATGATGTTATGAACTGGAGTTTGGGAGACAATTTAGTGTTAAGCCATGACCCGAGGTCTTCTCTACGATACCTTAATAAGACAACCCTCTCCACAACCTACATGCGTAAACAAATATAAGTACATTAGCGGTGGCCCGTGAAACAATGGCGACGACAATGCGTGCATGCTCCATCTACTCACACCTTGCTTGACTGAACGTGCATTCAAGTAACGCATTTTAGAAGAACAATCAGTGCTCCCCCCCCCCCCCCCTCGAAGGTTCGCCACCGCTCACCTTTTTCAGACCCTTAAATTATATTATTTCATGGCCCCACCATCTTTTACACCTCTGATCTATTACACCAATCGTCCTAGCACACCCAAACTATGGCGGCAAAAAATGGCTGCCACAGTGCGTGACTTCCCCTTCTTATAAAGTTAGTTGATAAAACATTCATTTAGGTAACGAACATCATAAGATTCCCAATGCGTGCCTCCGCCCCCCCCCCACCTATGAACTTTATACATTTTCTAATGTCCCACCCTCTTCAATTACACCGCGAATTTACTACACATGATTTACATGAAGACTATGTGGACGAGCTTGGCTTGCGTAAAATTGATATGAACTTAAATCTTTTAAAAAAAAATAATGCCGTTGCAACGTTTTCAAGTGGGCCGTACATTTATCAGGATAATAAGGGATGTGGCTCTCTTGCAATAGTGTCTTAATAACAACATTTCTTTTAAGGGGTTCTGGGTCGAGACCGTATGCGATGACGTTTTTCTGGGTGTCAGTGAAGAAGAGAACGAGATTTTAAAAACAGACGACTTCCGCAGTGGATCTACTAAGAACACTTTTTATAGTTGTCAACCACACCCAGATGAATCACAGTGGCATCCCATGGCCAGGATTTAGGAATAAGTGCTAAATAAGATGTCAATTTATTATGCATTTTATGGGCTCTTATGTAAGGGAGTACTAATGTAAGGAGGGTATTAATGTAAGGAAGGTACTAATATAAGGAGATTACTAATGTAAGGAGAGCAATAATGTAAGTGGGTTAATAATGTAAGTAGGCTACTTATTTAAGGAGATTATTAATGTAAGGAGAGCAATGATGTAAGTGTGTTACTAATGTAAGTTGGCTACTAATTTATGGCCCCCACGATCAACGTATTTATCATTCTGGCTCCTATTTATGTAGAGAACTCCTTAATCAATGAGATTGTGACTCAGCACTACATTAAGTGGTTAATTTAAACATGTGATTATTTGGTTAGAGAAGCTGAAATCGGTCTGAAGATGGATCTAAATTAATTTCACATTAATTGTCATTTTAGTTATTTTAAAAAAATTTGTTTCTATTTGTATTGATTATTCCATACTATTATGACATAATTTATTAAGATTGTTATGTTCTATTATAAAACAATTCAATAAAATTAATTGCCTTCAAATATTGAAATAATTGTTTGGGAAAAGTCAGTTGATGATTAACTTATTCAAATGAATTAAAATTAAGTATAAAAAAATACAAATCATAATTAATGAGACCGAAATTGTTTTTATGGGTAAGATATCAAATCGAATAAATAGACTGTCAGACGTCTACGGTAAGGTGGAGCTACCTAAACACATGGAGAGCCGTGACGTCATCAAAGGTAGCAATCAAATGAGACAACCTGGTCCCATTGAATATGTCCCCGGGGCGACACGACCAGGGGGTACACACTGGTACAAAATTGTTCATTGGGTCTCAGGGTCTCCTCCTCTTGTCCCAACATGGGCATCCATTAGAATTATGGCGACTCCATGCTCTATAGCATACGTTTAGGAATATAACTGCCAAGCTTGTACATGAACCAATCCGGGTTGAGTGAACTCAGGAACGCAGCGTTGATTGGTCCTCATCACTCGCGTCCAATGGGGTACCAGAATGAGGGTAGAAATACTGGCAGGCGAGATGAGTGATATAAAGGACACTTTCTATATGAATGATATTTGGATTACAACCTGACAGCGGATATTAAACTGTGGAATATTTCAAATAGCTTTCGAGACAATCTCAAAATAATGGTAAGTTGAATCTACACTATTCTTAAATGTCTAATTTTGTATGTCGTCACGTGATCGCGTCTGATTGGTTAGATTTTAAAACATGGATCAATCATTCTAAAACTAATTTAATCTCAAACCAGAGCTACTTAAGGATTTTAAAAACTCTCTGACAAAATGAAATGTAACAAATAAACATAAAAAAAAAAAAAATTCACATTATTTCTCAAAGTTCGGTATGTTCCTAATGGAATTTGGCTGTCAACAGGGGCACGCAGGCAGACATTTTAACTATGCCATATTATATCTTATACACCATGTATTTGCTTACTGCAATACTATCGAGATAGGCAGTGTCTAAACGTCCGGCGACCGGACAAATAGTCCGGGAGATATTCTTCCAGCGTGACCGCTGGACGACTAGTGGGTGTTATTATTGAGGCAGACATGTCATGTTACAAGAGGTCGCCGGTAAAATAAAAAAAAAATTAGAAAAATGACCTTTCTCTTGGTTTAAAAATATTTTCTAAATCTCTACCCAGTAGCCTATAATTTAAAAAAGGAACCAAAGAAAATAAGACCAATACTTGCCAGTTGAGTGTCATTGACAGTGTCAATAGACCTACTGGCAAAAAACGTTTTATTTTATGCTCTTAATATTGCGTGAGAAGTAGGTTACCCCATTAGCACACTATATTGGCCCTATATTAAGATGTAGGGTCTATTTCTTTACCCCACTTAATTATTTATAATTTTTATCCTTTCTCTTACCCTCTTTCTCTATTTCTTCCTTCTAGTATGCAACCCCCCCCCCCCCAGCTTATTTCGTCGCACCCCATGCATCTACCATGCAAGTTTTATGATCGCCTTATATTTTTTTTCCCCCCTTAATTTTTTTTTATTTTTTTCCTTTCTCTTCCCCCCTTTCTCTTTTTCTTCCTTCTAGTATGCAACCCCCCCCCCCCAGCTTATTTCGTCGCACCCCATGCATCTACCATGCAAGTTTTATGATCGCCTTTTAGCGGTCACATGACAAGGCTGATGGACAGATATCTGGCTCAACTTTGTTACGGCGCTCATGTGACATGTCGCCGGACGAATATCTCCAGAATGATTCGTCCGGTCGCCGGACATGTAGACATTTCGATCAAGATATTTGTATGCTTTTTTTAAAAAGGGAAAATACAAAATTTCAAAACATCTAGTTAGTGATGTCATACTATCTAGTTAGTGATGTCATACTATCTAGTTAGGGATGTCATACATCTAGTTAGTGATGTCATATCATCTAGTTAGTGATGCAATATCATCTGGCTAGTGATGACATATCATCTATCTAGTTATGTCATATAATCTCGTTAGTGATGTCATACCATCTCGTTAGTGATGACATATCATCTCGTTAGTGATGTCATACCATCTAGCTAGTTATGTCATACCATCTAGTTAGTTATGTCATACCATCTAGTTAGTTATGTCATACCATCTAGTTAGTGATGTCATATCATCTAGTTAGTGATGTCATATCATCTAGTTAGGGATGTCATATCATCTAGTTAGTGATGTCATATCATCTAGTTAGTGATGTCATATCATCTAGTTAGTTTTGTCATACCATCTAGTTAGTGATGTCATATCATCTAGTTAGTGATGTCATATCATCTAGTTAGTGATGTCATATCATCTAGTTAGTGATGTCATACCATCTAGTTAGTGATGTCATACCATCTAGTTAGTGATATCATATCATCTAGTTAGTGATGTCATATCATCTAGTTAGTGATGTCATATCATCTAGTTAGTGATGTCATACCATCTAGTTAGTGATGTCATACCATCTAGTTAGTGATTTCATACCATCTAGTTAGTGATGTCATATCATCTAGTTAGTGATGTCATACCATCTAGTTAGTGATGTCATACCATCTAGTTAGTGATATCATCTCATCTAGTTAGTGATATCATCTCATCTAGTTAGTGATGTCATGTCATCTAATGAGTGATGTTATGTCATCTATTGACATATGTTTTGATTTTCTAAATCTTCTTTTAATGGTCACCAGAAATATAATTCAGTTTTAATTTTTTCCTCAGCAAGAAACTCCTAGGCATAACACACGTGTAGTGGTCAACATTGAGAAGCTCATCAGCATATTACATGTGCAGTGGTCAACCATTGAGAAGCTCATCAGCATATTACACGTGCAGTGGTCAACCATTGAGAAGCTCATCAGCATATTACATGTGCAGTGGTCAATCATTGAGAAGCTCATCAGCATATTACACGTGTAGTGGTCAACCATTGAGAAGCTCATCAGCACATTACATGTACAGTGGTCAACCATTGAGAAGCTCATCAGCATAACATATGTGCAGTGGTCAACGATTGATAGCCCAACGATTCAATTTACTTTAGAGTAGTTCCAAATGGCAGCACGCGATATTTTTGTGAACACTAATCAAAGCCAGAACCTGGCCAACGGACTTCAGAAATGTCTGGCGACGACATGGGAAGCAGACGATCCGTTCAGCGACTTTGAAGTCATTGTAGAGGGAGCCACCTTTCGTTGCCACAAGTACATACTGAATGCAACCTCTGGATACTTCCAGGATTTATTTCGTAGGGACAAGACAATGTCACACGAGAATCGCCTGGAGTTGAAAATGATGCCAAAAGAAGTGTTCGGGGTCATTGCCAAGGCTCTGTACACTGGAGTGTCAGGTCTGACTAAAGACAACTTTCAGGAGGTCTGGCAGGCCGCTCAACTTCTTCAGATACATCATTTGTGTGATGAGTGTGAAAACTTTGCACTGCATCACGTTAAAGATGGCAACTGTGTTGAGATGTATTTTTTCGCCAAGAGCATGAATTCGACCAAAGTCGCCAATTGTGCAAACACATTTATGATTTTTGGCTTTGAGGCTATGATCCAATCAGAAGGCTTCCTTCAGATGATGACACCTGATTTGTTTTCGACTTTGCTTGAGAAACAATATTTAAATGTGTCAAACGAAGATGTCGTCGTGGAGAGTATTCTGAAATGGGTCTCTTATCATCCAGAGCAGACAGAACAAGGAGAGGCGCCAGGAAACAAATATGACTCTACGATAAGAGGGATTGAAAACGGCAAAAACGAACTTTCTGATACAAGTGATTCATCATTTTCAGAATCTACAACCGCCAACTCAGATTGGGAAATGGAATTAAAGAATTATCTACACAGTTCTTCTCTTCCAAATGGTCGAGTCGTACACCTGCCGAAACTGCTTAGATCAGCCAAACTGTTGCTGGTGTCTGTGAATTGTCTCAAACTTCTCATAAGACTAAACATTGCGGATCTTTCAACCGAATGCCAGGCCATCATGAGGGAAGCGGTGATCTTCTCATCTCAGCACGACGCGAACCACTGTGCTTGGAAAAATTCAGCAACGCACCGCTTTTCCAGTCAACTAGAACACGCCGTGGTCATCTTGACCGCAGGTCAGTTGAATGTCTACAGAATGGAATATCCTCATAATGTGAGCAGGGTGGCATGGATTCCACGTCGTGTTGGGATGACCTTTGAAAACATGATCGTCTTCAAGAACACCATTTACATTGAGGGGGTGACCACTTTGTACAAGACATTGCTGACGCTTGACGAGGAGAAGAACTGGAGAGATTGTGTTGTGTACAGCGGCACTGATGAGTTTGATGTGAACACAACCAGCCCGACCAAGTTTTTTTCTCACAACAGATCGCTATATCGGTTCAGATCGGGCGTTCTGTTTCGCTTGGTTGAGGTGCCAGTGGACACCTTTAATCCCACCTGGGTCGAAGTGTATCGATCAGAGAACATCAAAGCCGCCAACGAGATTGTGTCTTTCGAGAACTTCATCCTCTTCTTTACACACACCAGGAGAGATGCTGTCGTGTACGGCCTCGACACGGAAACCAAGCTGTGCAGACGCATGTCGAATTTGATTGAAGGAGCCTGGTGCTTGATTAGTTTTAACGACGGGAACATTACATACATCCTGCAGTCTTGTGGTACCTTGCTAAGACTCGTCAACAATGGAGACTCTCCGGTTAGCTTCCAGTTTGTTTCTCATTTATGGGACTGCGAGTGGATTCCTATGTTGGCTGTCACATACCTTAATAAACTCGTCATATTTGGGAAAGACTTGGTGGTGCCACTAGAGGTAAACGCAGTGAGGAGATCTCTTCCAGGATTGTTTGATTGCATTGAAATAGTCAAGTTGGAGGAGGGATTTCAATGTTACCCTATGACTGTTCCCAGACAATGGTTCACTGAAAATGATTCGACTACGGGACCTTTGGTAACAATAACTGTACCACGACACTGGCTCTCTGACAACGAAAATGGTTCTCTGAAAGCCTGTGCCGTGACACCTGATCTATGAAAAGACTGGTTTTCTGAAACATCCCCACGACATCAGTTCACTAGAAGTAACGTCAGCACGTTACTGGTTCTTAAAAATGATTGTACCGGAAATTCACTGAAAATTACCTCACCAGGACACTGGTAAACTGGAAATGACTTGACTAAGTTACTGGTGCACGGAAAATTAATTCACCATGAAAATAATTAACTGAAAACGACTTTACTAAGGCAGTAGTTCACTTAAGATAAATTTAATAAAACAATGGCTGTACTAAGACAATAACTCATTTCAGGTGCATTTACTAAGAAAATGGTTCACTAATGGTTACATTGTGACTACTCTTCTTCACTGATAATGACTGCCCAAAGTCCATTGCTCAATTAAAAAAACTTTATACCGAGTCTTCTTAAGATGTTCAGATGGGGTGTAATCGATACATCTCTTAAGTAATGATAAATACGAACACAAAAATATAAAATTTAAATGTATAACTTTTTTTTCATCAGCATAGGTTATTTTGTTACTGTTTGTCAATATCGTTATGGAAATTGAAATACTTCATTAAAAAATTTGTCTGAGGTCTAGAGACTCGAGTGGGAAAATGTGAACATTGGAATGTGAACATTGGAATGTGAACAATATCCTTAAGTAAGAAAATGTCAATTAATTATTTAAACCTTGTTTAGTTCAAAGAATGAAAGAATGTTTAAACACATTATTTACTTTAGCATTTCATGTTTACTATATGTGTCATTTCATGTTTACTCTAGATGTCATTTTATGATTACTCTAAGTGTCATTTCATGCTTACTATATGTGTCATTTCATGTTTAATATATGTGTCATTTCATGTTTACTCTAAGTATCATTTCATGATTACTTTAAGTGTCATTTCATGGTTACTATGTGTCATTTCATGTTTACTGTGATTTTTATATTGTAATGATATCAAATAAAGTTTAATTCAGTTCAATAATTCTGTTTCAAATCTTGGTGTGCATGAATATCTTTTACTCATCATTTGATGACGTCATTACCGTTCTGTAAGAAGCACATAAATGATTAGTCTCGTTCCTTCCCTGTAAAATAGAAAACATTGCCAAGGAAAAAAATAAATATGTAAAATCTTTGCCTGTCTTTGATTAATTTTCCAATTAGTTATCTCTTATATATATATATACATATATATTGCTTGCGGTGAGACTGCTTGTTTTTTCCGGATAGCCGATTGGGGAGAAAGGGTGTAGCAAAATTGGGATTCTTCAATGTGCGTTGCTTGAGTTTTGTCAAATAACTTTAGAAGATGGGAAGTTCATTCATTGCGGTCGCCAATGTTTGGCGAGCTGTAACTAGCTTAGAAATATATTATATACATTTGTTTCGCTATTGAGTAATTATAAAGTTGTTTGAGATCTACCACTGTCTGCAGACTGATTGTCTTAAGTCAATAAACTATTAAATATAATTGCAAATGGTTTCAATGTGTTATTGGTCATAAGAAAGTGGCTACCAGAATTGTTAGGGGAGAGAGCAAGAGAGAGAGAGAGGGCAAGACAGAGCAAGAAAGAAAGAAGTGATGACAGACAACGAGAATGTCAGCAGGGTCGTTAATTATGGTCCTAATGTGGCAATGATAAATTAATTACTTATTATGTCCTATTGTTTCTCCTAACATTGCAATGATAAATAATTCATACACTATGTACTATTAATCCCACTTTTATGACAATGATACATTAATTACTTATTAAATATTATGTCCTATTAGTTTTCCTAATATTGCAATGATAAATTAATCATACGCTATGTCCTATTAATCCCACTAATATGACAATGATCAATTAATTACGTATTATGTCCTATTAGTCCTATTAAACAAGGTTTAAATAATCATACACTAAGTCATAATAGTCCTACTAATATGGCAATGATAAATTAATCAGTTACTACGTCCTATTAGTCCTTCTACCAGGACAATGATAAACTAATCGCCTACTGTGTCCTATTTTAAAAGTGTCATACTTGGCTTATCCATGTAAAGATAGAAATATTAGCAATAAATCTATTAAACATAATATTTAGACCTCATAAATTCTTAAATTAATTATACAATATTTATTTCTTGAATTTCATTGCTATTTGCTTTGGGGGTAAACAATTTTTGACATAGTCAATTTTAGGGAGGAGCTTCCTGGAGTGTTTGACAGATTTTGACAACGAAAAATAATAATGGGTTAAACGTTGCCTAAAATTAATGACATTAATGACAAAATTAATGACAAAATTAATGACAAAATTAATGACAAAATTAATGACAAAATTAATAACAAAATTAATGACAAAATTAATGGCAAAATTGATGACAAAATTAATGACAAAATTTATAACAAAATTAATGACAAAATTAATGGACGGTCCCTAACTACTAACATTATAATCCCAGTCCAACGACTTAAGAAATTGTTGGAAATGTCAACACATTGACTTAATGAAGATCAAAATTTCGACGACCACATTCATGATATGGTCAATTTTGAGGGACTTCGAACGTAAATTCTCTTGATGAATGATGCAATGGGGAATCAGAATTGAAGTATTGCCGTCTTTGAAGGCCTCATTCTCAATCAATTTGACTAGACCTTAGTGTTGCCCAGCCATTGCGGGAGCCACATCAGTTGTTTTAGCCCGATAAGCTATTAAGTTGTAACGAAGAGCGATTCAACGTCGATGTAATTGCGTCTAACAAATCTCGTGACTTAAGTCGTGTCCTTAAGTGGATACAGTGAATTCTTCTATCTTTTGAAATGGACATCAGCACCCAGATAAAAATTGTCGGTTGGGCAGTACGTGCCATATCTTTGGCAGTATGTGTCATATCTTTGGCAGTACGTGCAATATCTGTGCTTTCATCAAATGCTAGAAGCATAACATATAAACTCGGATGCTCGACTTTTCAAATGATCTCTTATATATTTTACGCTTCTGTTGTAACCCGTGGACTGCTTCCTAATAGACTGCTTCCTGATAGACTGCTTCTTCATAGACTGCTTCCTAATAGACTGCTTCCTAATCAGCGAATTTGGTATTGAGAGTATACTTCAAATAATTCTAAACGTTTGAAAGAAAGTATGGTTCAATAATGAGTTCAATGGCGCGCAAAATATAATTCAAGATAACTACGCTAAATGATATTTTTTTTATATAACGCAACTGCTTTTGGCGCGTAATATACTTTTTATATAACGCAACTGCTTTTGGCGCGTAATATATTTTTTTATATAACGCAACTGCTTTTGGCGCGTAATATATTTTTTTATATAACGCAACTGCTTTTGGCGCGTAATATATTTTTTTCGGAAAATGAAATCGTCTCAATTTAAGTATGGTTTAAGAAAAAAAAAATCGGTTTAAATGTGGTTGGGACATCAGAATATTTAATATACTTCATGGGCGTGAAATAAAAAGTGTGCTGTGACGTATCATGGGGGGGGGGGAAGGGGGTTTAGCTAAAACTGGGATTCCTTGAGTTCAAGTTTCGTCGAGTAACTTGAGCGCGTTTCCTCTTTGGTAGATGGGAAGATACCGCAGTGCCGTTGCCAATGCTTTGCGTACCATAGCTAGTCTTCAATATGCTGATACGTGCGGCAATAATGTGTAGAGAATTGAATCTCTTATTTTACTCTCTGGCTCGTGACAAACAGTACATAACCAAGGACGATACCTTTAATCAAGTATAATAAACACAAAAAAAAACTCTACTCAGACCAGGGCTAATTACAAATAATAATGTATTATGTTAATTTTTTAAAATTACAAAATCAAAAAAGACTAAAACTAATGCTATTCACTCACAATACAGCAATGAAATTGTACCGGTACAATGTTGTAAGATGCACACACACGTACGATCAGTACAGTATGTCAGTCTATTAGTCTCGCCCCATCGCCTCGCATCACACAATCTGTCTCGCAGTCTTTCTCTAGTTCGATCACTCCCTATGTCCATCGTCGTATTTATAGTCTTTCTTATAGACTTTTCCAGAAAGGGGTTACGCATAGTGGCTGTGCCTAGACCCGTCTCGTAAGTTCTAAAGAATTCTAATTCTAATTAAACCCCACCCATCTTCGCCGAACTTGGGGTCACCCCCCCCCCCCCCCCCCCCCCCCCCCAACTTGGGGGCCCCCCCCCCCCCCCCCCACAGTCCATGCACGGGTTTCACGATGTCAAACAAGACGGCTACCGTAGCAACGGTTCCAATGTCGTCCACACACCTAGTTACAGTCTGACTGGAAAGACTTATTTTTGAGACTTCAAGCAATTCAGAACATATAGTTCAATAGCTTCAACAAACTGTTGGTACATTTAAAAAGGTATACTTTTACTTTTAAAAAAATAAACATTTGAAAACCCAATAATTTCCAAACGAGAAAATTTAATTTAAAAAAAACAAAACAAAAAAAAACAAAAAAAAAACGCATTTTTTTTTTCTCTCTATTAATTTCTAGTTCATTGTCGTGAATAATAGAGTGGTTACGATTTTCTTTCGATATAAAAAAAAATATTTTGATTTGACTTTGCGAAGTCTAAATTTCTTGAGAAAGTGCGTTTATATTTGTATGAGCTTACTAATATTTCATTAAAGAACCATAACTCACGGCAGTAACAGACGTGAAAATGGGTTAAGATATTACTCTTTAGTAAAATAGTTCCGTGTTTTATAATTTTCCGATTAAATAGTAGAGAGGAAAAGGTTTGGTTACATTTTTAAGGACGATTATAATAAATACCTTTCCGATAATGTCAAATATAATAAATACCTTTCCGATAATGTCAAATATAATAAATACCTTTCCGATAATTTCAAATATAAATAAATACCTTTCCGATAATTTCAAATATAATAAATACCTTTCCGATAATGTCAAATATAATAAATACCTTTCCGATAATTTCAAATATAATAAATACCTTTCCGATAATTTCAAATATAATAAATACCTTTCCGATAATTTCAAATATAATAAATACCTTTCCGATAATTTCAAATATAATAAATATTTTAAATAGTTCTTTTTTTTTTTGGTTGTCAATTTAAGGAAACACATTCTTTACTATCACCTATGTTTGAAATGTTTATTTATTATCTATCTTTACATTATTTACTATCATCTATCTTTGATTTTCTTTACAATCATCTATTTTTCACAATTCTTTACAATCACCTATGCACATTAAATGTATTAATTAATTTCTGTATGAGTTCAAATCAATTCATCAAGTTACTGATTTTCTTATCAAGCAATAAATGTGCACTATCCGTTTTATTTCCCAACAGCCATCCTCCATCTTCTCGTCCTCTTCTATGGAAAGTCTCTTTACCAGGATAATCAGAACATTTATATTGAACTATAAAGTGGCTCGGCAGATTGTCTAAAGTTTCCTGATTGCTCAGAAGCATTCCGAATTTGCCTGTGGTCATAGTGTAACAATTTCGCCAATTCGTAACGTTCGGCTCAAATCCATCGAACACGATATTCACACAATTCATCCCTGTGGAATGTAATAAAAATGTAATATTAGTAAAAAAAAAAATAATGCGATTGTAGTCTATTAATCTATAAACCTAACAAGGTTATTTTGTGGCGTAATCAGAGGCATGTCTAGCGAGTGGCCAACACAAGGCACCAGTGCTGGATTAACCATTTGGCCAACAAGGCACGTGCCTAGGGCACCAAGCATTTTGGGCCACCACAAGTCTTTTTCTCTGTTGAAACGTACAAAAAATCCAAGAAGATCGACAATGAAATAAGAAAAGCTTGATTCCTCATCTTTGCTGGAGATTGAGGAAGACTTTTTGCGCAAAATCAAAAACTTTGCCAGTCGTAAATCTAGAAAAAAGAACTTTAAAATGTAAATGTGTGGTCTCTCTGACTTTGTTATCTATCAAAAAAGTTACAGTATTTTTGTCGACTATTATGACAAAATTAATTAACTATTAATTTTAATACAGAAATACCTTATTGTAGGTTTTATATGAGTGATAGTAGTACAAACATACGTGTTTACATTTCACAACTGTTTTTCTTTGTTAGTTTTTGCATAATATTGAACCTACCAGCAGTAAGTGGAGGATCGGGGGGCCCGGGGCAGTAGGGGGGCACCCATGTGGGTTTGTGCCTAGGGCACGAAGATGGCTTAATCCGGCCCTGCACGTCACTGATTACTTATTGAAGAGTGGCACTAAATCTGTGAGGCGGACAAAACATGTACTTGCAGGTTTTGTTTGTAATTTATTTTAACTGTTTTTTTCTTTCAGCAATAAAAAGTTGCATACTAAATTTTGAGACATTTTTTTCCCAATTCAAACGTTGAAGTTGGTGTATTTAAAAAAATAAAAAAAATTAAGAGTTAAGTTAATTATCCGTCTTGAACTGGGAGACAACTCTTGTCATGCATTCGTTACGTAGTCATGTCTACAAGTAACGAAGTATTAGTAATTAATATATTTGTAATATTTATATAATTACCTGTGACGTAGTTCAGGTTGATGTCGACCGTTGGGTTAAGCTCTTGGTGTCATCCCCCCCCCCCCCAAACCACCCGGCCTCTTACGATGGATTTCTTCTTATAAGTCCACAATAAAACAATGACAAAAACAAAATAAATTAATTGAAAATATTTATATAATTACCTGTGACGTAGTTCAGGTTGATGTCGGCCGTTGGGTTAAGCTCTTGGTGTCACCCCCCCCCCCCCCAAACCACCCGGCCTCTTACGATGGATTTCTTCTTATAAGTCCACAATAAAACAATGACAAAAACAAAATAAATTAATTGAAGATCGCGAGGAAAATTTATTTAAGAACTGCCACATCGCAGTTCCTTGTATACTGTTTACTAGTAACACAACATATAGGACTTATATGAAGAATAAATGAATAACACGTTGTCTCCATATGGAATAAACCAAATCCACAATTTTACCTAGCTGCCAAGTCTTTTTCCCGTTTGGTTTATACAATTTTGTTCAAATCACTTCCTTTCCATACGAGAGATACCCCCTCACTAATACATCATAGGTCAGATCACCAGAGTCACCCACACAAATCTATCTGTTCTTAGAGCTGTCAACGGGGACCTGGTCACTGCTAGCGCCTGTCAATGGCAAGTACATTTTTTTTCCTTCACATTTCGAAATTAAAATCCGGGAGAAACTTTGTTTATAATAATAAAAGAATAATGTCTACAGAAAATTAAAATAATACAAAAATAAATCCAATAAATATTTAGCTATCTGAGGCTTCTGTTAATGTCTAAATTAATTTAATTAACGAAGTTTTGGTGTAGAAAATTATTTTAAAAAAAAAAGATTACGCAACTTGAGAAATGCGCACTAGGAACCAACAAGCACCAGACAGCATCAACATAGTTGATTATTATTTTTTTTTAAATTTGTAAACAAATCATAACATCCGTTTTCCTATTAGTACTCATTCGATTTTCAAATTTCTAAAATATTCTTGAACACAGCGACCCAAAAATTTGAAACATCTGACATGGACCAACCTGCACAACTGAAACCCAATGAAAATTTGATGGCTGTACAATGGTGATACTAGATTTTCGACATTTATCGACACGTTTACGCAAAAAAAAAAAAAAATGATTCGACTTACACTTACATCTTTACTCAAATTAAGAATACATCCTACATTGTGGTTGCCAAACACCATTTAAATTTTATGTATCTCAACTGTCGAACATTAGTTATTTGTTTGTTTTTCAAGAGAAGCATCCACATTTTTTACAATGATATTACTATAAGTATTTCACAAGATTATGTTTTCGAAAACTTTATAATTCCATTTATGTTAATAGTTCGTAGCACGCGACTGTGGCCCAGGTTCTATTCAACGGAGAGCAACCACTTCGCTGGCCAGTCCTATTGGTGCCTGGAACGCTTGTCCGCATTTAGGAGGGATTAGAGAGGAATGCGCTATTACTTTCGTTACGCTTGACCACGGCATACTGCTCCAGCGTCTGCAAAAAACGTTCGGTCTCACCGATACCGTCCTGAGATGGTTTCACTCGTATAGGACACATCGGGTCCAGTCAGTCATATTTCAAACGGCTTGACCTCGCAGCAATCTATAATTGAATATGGAATACCCCAGGGCTCGGTCCTAGGCCCGGTGCTTTTCACTATATACGCCCAGCCACTGGGTGCAGTGATCAAGCAGTTTGACATGCTGTATCCCCTGTTCGCGGACGATACACAACTTCATCAATCAGTGATCCCTTCTCAGTTCCCTCAACTTCTTAGTATGACACAAAAGACAGTGTAGTCAGTTAACTACTGGATAACCATACACAAGCTCAAATTGAATGATGAAAAGACTGAGCTAATCCCCATTGCCACTGCTCAGAAACAAAAGTCTGTTACAAAAAACACAACGTCACTTACTCTCTCTGGCATGCAGATTGAGTTTGCTCATACAGTGCGAGACCTGGGTGTCTATTTAGACAGAACACTAACAATGGAAATCAAATTAACATGCTTTGCAAGGCGATTTTTCTAGAGCTGAGCAGGATTAAACATATCAGACCTTTCTTAACGTTAGATGCATCAAAGAGGCTGATGTCTGCATTTGTATTATCACGTATGGACTATTGCAAAGCTCTCATGGTGGGTCTTCCAGCTACACTCCTGGATAAAATTCAAAGAGCATAGAATAATGCGGCTCGCATTGTTCTTCGCAAACGCAAATTCGACCATGCTAAAACACTTCTGAGAGAGCTGCACTGGCTGCCGGTCCGCGCTCGCAAAGAGTACAAAATTGCAACTTTGTGCTACCGCTGCTTACATGACCTGGCGCCATCTTATCTCAAACCGCTCATGACGCCTTATGTACCCACTAGACAGCTCCGCTCATCCGATAGTGGCAAAATATCGATACCCTGTGTTCGCCTTGAGAGTCCTATAAAACCGATTTAAAAACACATCTATTTCGCAAACACCTTCTGGGGTGATGCTTCTACCATCTTTTTCCAGTTAATGTATATAGGCTTTTGTTTCTTATGGTTGAAATGGGATGAAAGACTTTGACTCGGTGTGTGCTCGTATGTAGTTTTATAGTGTTACGTCTGTTTTTTAAATGTGGTCCATTTTAGATTGTTTCTTTATTTCTCTTTTTAATATGGTTGACTTTGTACCGCGCTTCGAGCTTTTGGGGATGAAGCGTGTCTTTCAAATAAACTTTATTATTATTATTACTTGCTGTGCGTTTTATTTGGGCTCGAACGATACGTGAGGCATGTGACTGCCTGGTCAGGATCTTGAGTCTGCCTGGTCAGCTTCATGAGTCTGCCTGGCCAGCTACGTTTGTCTGCCTGGCAAGCCAGATGAGTTTTCTTGGCTAGCTACTTGAGCTTCATGAATCTGCGTGGCCAGCTACTTGAGTCTGCGTGTTCAGCTACTTGAGTCTGCCTGGCCAGCTACTTGAGTCTGCCTGGCCAGCTACTTGAGTCTTGTTGTAATTGTGATTTAGCGAGAAAGCAGGTTGTACATTCTGGTTGGTAGAGCTCACCAAAATTTTCCGATTTCAATGTGACCTGCCAATAGCACAAACCATTAGAACCCTATTGTCTTATATTACATTTATTTTGTTTCCCTTAGATTTTTTACTTTCATGGTAACATTTGGAATACAAGACATTCTATCAATCTGAAGTCTGGGACATCATGAAATACGTGCTTATCATTGTCCCCTTGGTCATCCTCAGCTCTGCTACAGGTATGCTACATCCCAGGAACCCTTACATATTCTACGTAACGCTAAGGGGATCAGGGACTGGATTTAGTCAAAGAATTAGCACTGTATATTGTCAAAGGATTAGTACTGTATGTAGTCAAAGGATTATCACTGTCTGTAGTCAAAGGATTAGCACTCTATGTATATGAAACTTAAAAATGTTTTATTTTGAATAAATTGTGTAAATATTTTCACTAATGACATCAATGACATTAAGAATCAATGACATTAATGAATAAATGGCATTAATGAATCAATAACATTAATGAATCAATGACATTAATGAGTCAATGACATTAATGAATCAAAGACATTGATGAATCAATGACATTAATGAATCAATGAAGTTAATGGGTCAATGACATAAATAAACTCTTTTTCCCTCACTGTTAAATGAAAATGCCCCTGTCCAGGTGTGAGCACGCAGGAAATTTTGGCCTTCAACATGGTGGTCAACCACTCACGGTGCTCTGCACCACGCCAGGCCGTCATGGAGGGGGAGACCGTGCACTTCACCAGCGTCCTGAAGGCTACAGGTGTCAACCTCACCATCTTCTGGAGGTACATACTTTTCAGTGAAGGTGACTCCATACACGACATGACTTACTATGTAAGTATGAGATTGTTTACGATGTAAGTGTGAGATTGTTTAATATATAAGTGTGAGATGGTTACAATGTAAGTAGGAGATGGTTACAATGTAAGTGTGAGATGTTTACAATGTAAGTGTGAGATGGTTACAATGTAAGAGTGAGGTGGTTACAATGTAAGTATGAGATGGTTACAATGTAAGTATGAGATGTTACTACGCAAGAATGAGATCGTTAACTGTATGAGTAGGAGATTTTTTTATTGTGTAGCTATGAGAGGGTTACTATGTAAGAATGAGATGGGAAGTCACTTGGGAGCCATATCATTCGTTTGAGAAAGAGACATTAATGCCCAAATGCCCTTTGGGAGCCATTCCATTCGTTTGAGGAAGAGACCCTAAACCCCTTTGGGAGCCATTCCATTCCTTTTAGAATGATACAATAAGGCCCTTGGGAAGTCATCTCGATGCCCATAGCATACAACCCAAGTCTTTAAGGAAGCTAAAAACGATCATATGAGACTACCCAAACACCTTAATGAAACCACCACAACCCTCTAAAGAAGCAAGCCAAACGCCTTTAGGAAGATATGCAAACATTCAGCTAATCGCAACAAACTGCAGCGGTATCACGAAATGAGCACAATTCGCAACGCCCCCCCCCCCCCCCCATGTTTGTAGGTTTGAAGAATATCGCTCTACTGACCGCCGCTTTCTGTATGAGGTAGACAGTTTTTACACGGGCAACGTGTAAAGAAGGGACTCTTGTCGATGGCCTCATTGGTATTACTGATACCGATGTTAGAAGAAGACTTAACATCCCTCATGCAGCAGATTATATAATAGTGACGTTTTAAGCCGAGGTTCTTGTTGGTTTGTAGTTGGTTTTTTGTACGTGCATCACCAGAGTTCAGGACGATCTCAAAAATGTTAACACGCCTCCCACCCACCCCCTCTCCAACTCCTAGCACTCAATCGCTCTGATTCCGTTGTTCGTAGATTGGCTTCATCGTTCTGGCCAAGTGTGACGGCAAGAGGGGCGAGGACAGACCGGACCGGGGCATGGTCGCGGGCGCTTGTTGGATGGACGGCGACAACATCAGGACGTACTTGGAGATCAAGGCCTCGACGAAGTACAACGCTTCCAAAGTCTACATGCTCTGGTGTGGCCCGGGCCTGTACTTGAAATCCGCCCGCATCGCTTTCCCGGTTGTTCTACGTGAGTAACAGAAACGTATGCTCCAATAGCCCATTCATTCGTTGGACTACGACACGCTGATACAATCGCAGTCTTGCATTTATTGCTATGGTTACATTGAGGCCGTATTGATTTCTTAACCCTAGTCCCGACGTCTACAATCCTAATCACGATGGGTTTATTTTATTCTAACCCCGATGCATTATTATCCTAGTAACGATGTTAACCTTCCTAGTACCGATGGTTTCATTTCCTGTCCAGAAGGTTTCCTATCCTATTCCCTAGTACCGAAGGTTTCCTTTTCTAGTCCCTAGTACCGATGGTTTCCTATCCTAGTCTCTAGTACCGATGGTTTCCTATCCTAGTCCCAAGTACCGAAGGTTTTCTATCATAGTCCCTTTTACCGAAGGTTTCCTATCATAGTCCCTAGTACCGATGGTTTTCTATCCTAGTCCCTAGTACCGAAGGTTTCCTATCCTAGTCACTAGTAACGAAGGTTTCCTATCCTAGTCACTAGTACCGAAGGTTTCCTATCCTAGTCCCCATTACCGACGGTTTCCTATCCTGTCCAAAGTACCGATGGTTTCCTATCCTAGTCCCTTGAACCGATGGTTTCCTATCTTAGTCCCTAGTACCGATGGTTTCCTATTCTAGTCCCTCATACGGATGGTTTTCTATCCTAGTCCCTAGTACCGATGGTTTCCTATCCTGTCCAAAGTACCGATGTTTCCTATCCTAGTCCCTTGTACCGAAGGTTTCCTATCCTAGTCCCAAGTACCGAAGGTTTCCTATCATAGTCCCTAGTACCAATGGTTTCCAACCCTAGCCCCTAGTACCGATGGTTTTCTATCCTAGTCCTTAGTACCGAAGGTTTCCTATACTAGTCCCTAGTACCGAAGGTTTTCTATCCTAGTCCCTAGTACCGATGGTTTCCTATCCTGTCCAAAGTACCGATGGTTTCCTATCCTGTCCAAAGTACTGATGGTTTCCTATCCTGTCCAAAGTACCGATGGTTTCCTATCCTAGTCCCTTGAACCGATGGTTTCCTATCCTGTCCAAAGTACCGATGGTTTCCTATCCTAGTCCCTTGAACCGATGGTTTCCTATCTTAGTCCCTAGTACCGATTGTTTCCTATCATGGTCTGTAGAACAGGTGTTATTCTATCCTTGCCCCAATGGTTTGATTAAACATTTTTTTCATTCCATGCCAAGCTTGGTGATACATTTTGAAATTTGTTTTTTGTACCTCCTTCCTGACCATCCTGACCATCCTGACCATCCTGACCATCCTGACCATCCTGACCATCCTGACCATCCTGACCATCCTGACCATCCTGACCATCCTGGCCTAACTCGGATAAGGTGCCAATCCTACCAACAACATACCCGTAATTTAAGGTCACCTGGATGTGTTGGATCTCCTTTGTTGATCATTTAAATACTAACCTATTACATTTCAAATCTAACCTATAAAACTTAAATACTAACGTAAAACATTTAAATACTAATCTATAACAATAATGTATTTCAATACACCAAGAACATTCACTTGCCTCACATTGATGGATAGAAATTCACCACAAACCCATCAAACGTGTCACAGTGGTTCTCCCAACCACATGTCGTGGTTTCAAGATGCGTGTAATGATACTGGGGGTAATAGAAACTGGAGTAAATGACACTTGGGGTAAAAGACACTGGGGCTAAAAGACACATGGCGTAAAAGACACTGGGGCTAAAAGACACTGGAGGGTAAAGGACAGTGAAGGTCAAAGAAACCGGGGTAAAATTCACTGGGGATAAAAGACACTGGAGGGTAAATGACAGTAAAGGTATACGTCACTGGGGCAAAAGACAGTGTGGTAAAATTCACTGGGGTAAAAGACAGTGTGGTAAAATTCACTGGGGTAAAAGACAGTGTGGTAAAATTCACTGGGGTAAAAGACAGTGTGGTAAAATTCACTGGGGTAAAAGACAGTGTGGTAAAATTCACTGGGGTAAAAGGCAGTGTGGTAAAATTCACTGGGGTAAAAGACAGTGTGGTAAAATTCACTGGGGTAAAAGACAGTGTGGTAAAATTCACTGGGGTAAAAGACAGTGTGGTAAAATTTACTGGGGTAAAAGACAGTGTGGTAAAATTCACTGGGGTAAAAGACAGTGTGGTAAAATTCACTGGGGTAAAAGACAGTGTGGTAAAATTCACTGGGGTAAAAGACACTGCTGTAAAAGATACTCAGGTTAAATGACGCTAACGGTAAAAGGCGCTGGGTGTAAAAGACACTAGGGTTAAAAGACACTGAGGCTAAAAGACACTAGGGGTAAAAGACATTTGTGGTAAAAGACACGGGGGTAAAAGACACTGGGGCTAGAAGACACTAAGGGTTAAAGACACTGACAGTAAAAGACTCTGGGGTAAAAGACACGAGGGGTAAAAGACACGAGGGGTAAAAGACACTGAGGCTAAAAGACTCTTGGGGTAAGAGACACGGGTGAGAGTAAAAGGCACTGAAGACAATTGGGTAAAATTTTACAAATATGAATGTAACTTTCCTAAGTCTTTTGTATTTTGGAGTACAAATGCGCTCTACTGTGTTACCTGTTGTTGGAATAGTAAGTCCACACCCTTGATCTTGACTAGTAGTACACTTCTGTGGTTTCAAACCCATATCTAGCAACACATATCACGTCTACTGGATTACAGAAAGAACACATCATACTTCCTGCAGAAAATATACCATGTTTTAAATCTTGTCATTTTTCTATGATGATTTTTTATTCTTTTTGTTAAAGAGATTTCCAATGCCCTTCGCATACATTTATAGACCATTATTTTCAAAAAGACTACCAGGCATTCGTGTCAGATTGTATTTAAAAGCATCTACATTTTTGTTTTCGTTCTTGAAATGTTTTTATAATGATTTCTCCTGTGCCAAATTCTCAAATAATTAAGCTCATTTTCATGTGTGTGTGTTTCAGAGAAAGAATACATGACTCTGACCGTCAACAGCCAAGACGTCAGCCTGCGTGAGGGCGTCCTGCCCCTGAAACCTAACCGATCCAACTACGTCATCCTGTGCACCATCAACATGGTGCGCCCCCACATACGGGCGTCGTTCAACGGGGAGCTGTTCGAGTCCCCCGTCGATTGCCTCAAGCACTCCATCAGCGTGACGTCGGCCGGCATCGGCCTGTCGTATCATGTGAACGTCGAGGAGAGAGGCGGTGACTGTGAGAGGACCATCAATTCGACACTTGTGGTCCGCAAAGGTAATGTCTGATCCCTTACCACACCGGCCGCCGACCATCACTTCGACACTCGTGGTCCGCAAAGGTAATGTCTGATCCCTTACCACACGGGCCACCGACCATCACTTCGACACTCGTGGTCCGCAAAGGTAATGTCTGATCCCTTACCACACCGGCCACCGACCATCACTTCGACACTCGTGGTCCGCAAAGGTAATGTCTGATCCCTTACCACACGGGCCGCCGACCATCACTTCGACACTCGTGGTCCGCAAAGGTAATGTCTGATCCCTTACCACACGGGCCACCGACCATCACTTCGACACTCGTGGTCCGCAAAGGTAATGTCTGATCCCTTACCACACGGGCCACCGACCATCACTTCGACACTCGTGGTCCGCAAAGATAATGTCTGATCCCTTACCACACGGGCCACCGACCATCACTTCGACACTCGTGGTCCGCAAAGGTAATGTCTGATCCCTTACCACACGGGCCACCGACCATCACTTCGAAACTCGTGGTCCGCAAAGGTAATGTATGATCTCTTACCACACGGGCCACCGACCATCCCTTCTCTTAACACACGTGGCACAAAGCAGATGCAGGGGTGCGTCGTTGTTTGTGTCCATCTACTGGGATTATTACACTGAGACCAAGTTTTCTCCATCTGATGTCTTTAATCAGAGTTCAGTTGATGATTTTGATCAACGTTTGATTAGTCTCACGGATCGATTTCAGCTGATCCTTTTATCTAATTTTAAATTGGTCTCTTTGAATATGTTGAGTTAAGGCCCTTGCTAGTTTAGCCGATTCTCAATGATGTTCTGAAGAGGTTTAATTGATGTCAGAGTCAGTGGTGTTCTCAATAGCTTTAATTGATGTCAGTTACATTGTGTGAGCGGTGTGTGAAATGACTGAACAAGTTTCGCTTGATGTCAAACTTGATTAGATTAACTGATGTCGTTGATGAAGTGATATTTGAAGTCACTCGTCACACAATGTGTCTGACTAACAGACTTGGTGTCAGATTGAAACTCGTAAAATGGATACCGTACATCCTAACACAACACTTCTTCTGTACAATTCAGGAAGCTATCTTCTTAAGTGTACATTTTGAGTTGTTGTGCTCTTCCACTAACTCGACTAGATAAAATGCTTTGTAAACAGGTGATTGGTTTCTTTTCCTCCAGATAAAGATGCAGAAGACCGAAGGGCGACGAATGCCTGCAAAACGATTCAATCTGAGTGCAAAGGTAAGCTATGACACCATGACACCATTCAACCATGTTACAATGACACTATGATAAACAGAAAGGTATAGCGGTAAGCTATGACAGAATGCCACCATTCAACCATGTCACAATGACACTATGACAAACAGAAAGGTATAGCGTTAAGCCTATGACGCCAGAAGGCTGTAACACTTTGCAACCATAAAACTAGGACGACATCAAATTATTTCACCATGACACCATGTCACCATAAAACGATGACACCGTAAAACTATAAGACTGTGGCACCATGACACTATTAAACTATTTCACCACGGCACTATAACACCATAAGGTCATAAAACTATCATATAATGACACCTTAAAAATATTTCACCAAACCACTATGACACCATGATTTATGTTTTATTTTAATTTAAATAGCGCACCCCATTTTCCCGGGTGAGTTGGCCTCGGTGCACGGGGGTGTAATCGGGCACCCCTTTGACAGTCCTATCGGTAGTGAACCCAACAGCACACCTTGTCTTGCATACGTCATTTTGGTCAAGTTGACAACTGTTTTGTTTAAGTCTTCCATTTATTTATTTTATCGCAGTAACCCCCCCCCCCCTTTTTTTTTTCCCAACTAGAACTTACTTCAAACAAACATTCGGGACATGAGCTTATACCCCCCACCCCCCACCCCCCCAATTCAGTACTATGTCTTACCACATTGGATGTTTTCGTCAGGATTTATCGCAGTACACACCAGGTCGAAGAACGCCAATGTACCGATGCCTTTCCTCAGATCTTAAACTATCTCTCACGGGATAATGCGCCCCCCCCCCCTTTTTTTTTCCTTGGACAAAGTGCTGTAGATCTTGCCGTGTCTATCACCAGGCTTCCAACTCCTTTACAGGTCGAAGAACGCCAATGTACCGATGCCTTTCCTCAGATCTTAAACTATCTCTCACGGGATAATGCGCCCCCCCCCCTTTTTTTTTCCTTGGACAAAGTGCTGTAGATCTTGCCGTGTCTATCACCAGGCTTCCAACTCCTTTAGTCGGTGGGGACCTGGTTCACTTACACAACAACACCACCAGTTTCGTTGACCAAAAAAGAAATTTCTTATAACAACATGGCAAGGACGAATACGATCAAAAACAAATTTTCGGTTTTCTCTTTCAGAACTTGTGTGGTTCTTCTTGTGGTTCTTCTTGTGGTTCGTGGTGATGGCGTTCTTGAAATCTCAATAAATATCAATGACAAAATGAAACCGTCATTTTACTGTTGTACTTTAAAAAAAAAATGTTTCCCTTGTTGATGTGCCTGGTTTTTTGGTCTTTTTTTCAATGCAGTTTTGGGGGTTTCTATTATTTTAAATAACTTTTCTCGTTCATAACATTCCAGAAAACAGAAAGTTGTGACCACGACCTATTATCACATTTTGTTTTATGATCACATCCTGTTTTATTATCACATTCTGTTTTATTATCACACCCTGTTGTATTATAACATTTTGTTTTATTATCACATCCTGTTGTATTATAACATTTTGTTTTATTATCACATCCTGTTGTATTATAACATTTTGTTTTATTATCACATCCTGTTGTATTATAACATTTTGTTTTATTACCACATCCTGTTTTATTATAACATTTTGTTTTATTATCACATTCTGTTTTATTATCACATTCTGTTTTATTATCACATCCTTTTTTATTATCACATTTTGTTTTATTATTACATTTTGTTTTATTATCATATTCTGTTTTATAATCACATTTTGTTTTATTATCACATTCTGTTTTATTATCACATTCTGTTTTATTATTATATTTTCTTTTATTATCACATTTTGTTTTATTATCATATTCTGTTTTATTATCACATTCTGTTTTATTAATCACATTTTGTTTAATTATCACATTCTGTTTTATTATCACATTTTCTTTTGTTATCACATTCTGTTTTATTATCTCGTTCCGTTTTGAAAGTTCTGAAAAAAATCTTTGGTGTATACGTTCACATATCCCTCAAGAAAAACTCGAAGATTATTTTTAATCACCCCTAATAAACAACCGTTTAATCAGTGGCGTAACTAAGGAGATTCAGGGGTTGCGGACCACACCGGATGACACCTGCCCCAGGGATTGACACCAAGTTAACAAATTGCATATTTACAGTGCTAGGTATAACCGAATTTCATAAAAGAATAACAGTTCACATGTCAATTTTCCACCCATGTAACCAATTCAAATGCGAGATTTATCAAAAATATAAGTTTAATGCGCCAGAAATGAGTTCAGCCTACAATTAGGTTATAAAAACACTGTCTTGACCATGATTCAACACCAATTGAAGTGTTTGGTAATTTTCCTAAGCGACAGAAAGCTATATATAGATCTAAAGCCTGAGGAATAATGCATTCCCTTGATATCAAATACGATGTGGTCGGGCGATTCAAAGTACATGAATCGAATTGGTAAAAATGAAACACATTTTAAAAAAAATATTTTTATCCATTTATAGGGTTATCAAAATAATATTTTACACAATTTTCTTATATCTTTTAATTAATTATTATGAATTTATTTAAATTAATTAAAAAAAACAACAACAATTATATCGAAACCCAGAAATACTCAAAAATTAATATTTTCTCAGATTCGTTACTAGCTCGGCCTCTTAAATATTTGATCACCATTGTCACACAGCACAAAGCAAGTTAAGAATTTCAGTAGGGAGACGATTAAGGTTTAAGAAAAGAAATGCAGGACAACAATCAATAGATAATAATAATAATAAAGTTCATTTAAAAAACACGCTTCATCCCCAAAGGCTCGAAGCGCGGTACAAAGTCAACAAAAAAAACAATTCTATAATTTACCACATTCAAAACAAACGCAACACTACAAAAACTAATTACAAGCACACAATGGCAAAGTCTTTCTAGCCATTTCAACCCGAAGCAACACAGCCATTATGCATTAACTGGAAAATAAGGTTGACAATCATCCCAGAAGGTGTTTGCGAAATAGATGTGTCTTTAAATCGGTTTTAAAGGACTCCAGTGTCTGGTTGTTTCTGAGGTCGACAGGAGGGCGTTCCAAATTGTTGGACCAGCAAATGCGAAAGTGCGCTTTCCGTAAGTCTCAAGGCAAACATGTGGTGTCGAGAGTTTGCCACTATCGAATGAGCGGAGCTCTCTAGTTGGTACATAAGGCGTCACCAGCTCTTTCAGATACTGGACTCTCTCTCCGTGAGAGAAGAAAACAGTAGGGAGATGCTGGAGTGCATTGATCGCTTTTCTTCTGAACCACAGGTCAGATGACCAGCGATCAAGGAAGTAGCAGATATCTTTTGGGCTGTTCAACCCAAGTGTTGAGCGAGTGAAGAAGACTTATTGGGGTTCGTTCCAAAATTAACCTCTTTCTATGATGAGTTATCAGAAGATGAACTTTTAAAAGAAATACCAAGGCTTAGAAGACACCTAAAGGCAGCTGATATAGAATTTCACAAATTCAAGGACTGGTCAGTATTTGATCTTTGAAATTCATAGCTGAATGGGACTTCATAGAATCGCTTTCAATACTCTTAATAAACCTTCAAATGTTTCTTACGATCTCCGTGTCTGTGGCTTCATGTGAGTGGAGCTTTTCAAAACTAAGGTTTATCAAGAACTATTTGCGATCCCCCATGGGACAGTAAATGCTTTTTGATTTGGCTCTACTATCAACAGAAAATGATTAAAATTAATTTGTTTTTGTTCTTGTCATTGCTATTCTTTATACTTATTTTAACAAGAAGAAATCCATGGTGGAAGTCCGGGGGGGGGGGGGAGAGAAAAAAAAACTTAACTAACACAATAAATGCCTTTAAATAAAAAAAAAAAAAAAAAAAAAAAAAAAAAAAAAAAAAAGANACGTTAAGTTGGTTGGCATAACACTTAGGATGTCGAAACGCCAGCTGAGTAAATCTTTCAGAATCCTAGACGTTAAGTTGGATGGCATAACACTTAGGATGTCGAAACGCCAGCTGAGTAAATCTTTCAGAATCCTAGACGTTAAGTTGGTTGGCATAACACTTAGGATGTCGAAACGCCAGCTGAGTAAATCTTTCAGAATCCTAGACGTTAAGTTGGATGGCATAACACTTAGGATGTCGAAACGCCAGCTGAGTAAATCTTTCAGAATCCTAGACGTTAAGTTGGATGGCATAACACTTAGGATGTCGAAACGCCAGCTGAGTAAATCTTTCAGAATCCTAGACGTTAAGTTGGTTGGCATAACACTTAGGATGTTGAAATGTCAGCTGAGTGAATCTTTGATAGATCATAATCAAAAGAAAGTCAACTTAATATCATTCTTGTCATGAAATGACTAAAGTTATGTAGGTCTATTAAAAACTGTAGGTCTATACATTAAGTTAAATACAAGCTGCAGGTCTATAAATTAAGTTAAATACAAAATGTAGGTCTATAAATTAATTTAAATACAAAATATAGGTCTATAAATTAATTTAAATACAAAATGTAGGTCTATAAATTAAGTTAAATACAAAATGTAGGTCTATAAATTAATTTAAATACAAAATGTAGGTCTATAAATTAATTTAAATACAAAATGTAGATCTATAAATTAAGTTAAATACAAACTGTCTGTAGATCTATTAATTAAATTTTAAAAAAAACTGTAGATCTATTAATTAAGTAAAATGCAAGCTGTAGAAAATTTAATTACGTTAAATACAAACTGTTGATTTATTAACTAAGTGAAATCCAACTTTAGGTCTATATTTATTGCACTGTTTACTACAATTTCCTGTTGTCTATTTTGTTAATTTTTTTTTTCTTTATTCATTGATATTTTTGGGATTCTATGTTTGAGTTTCAAAACATGGAAATGCCCATGATGGAGGGCAACTTTATAAAACAGATCTCTGCGATGCTCAATGCTAGCATATGGTTGTTTTCACAAACGAACTTTTTATTAAAAAAATGGCATATACATGTTTATTATGTTTTCATTTAAGAAATTCTCAACCACATTTTAAAACATTAAATTCAATTAATATTGATTTAACATTAAAATTAATCATTTTCAACTCTGCATAACGTACAATTTAAAAATTGCATTTTATATTGATTTAACATTAAAATTAATCATTTTCAACTCTGCATAACGTACAATTTAAAAATTGCATTTTATATTGATTTAACATTAAATTAATCATTTTCAACTCTACATAAAGTACAATTTAAAAATTGCATTTTATATTTAAAATTGAGTTATCAATAAAATGTTAACAAGGTACAGTTAAAAAAGTGGAAAATAACTTGACATGAAAGAGTTGTCATACAATCAAATAATCCCTCTTCAAGTTAACACTGACATAATGGAAGTGGCATCAAAGGCACAATGGTGACTACACTGAAATTAAACTGAAACTACACTGAGACTACACTGAGACTGCACTGAGACTGCACTGAGACTACACTGAGACTACACTGAGACTGCACTGAGACTACACTGAGACTACACTGAGACTACAGTGAGTCTACACTGGGACTACACTGAGACTACACTCTGACTTCACTGTGGCTACACTGTAACTACACTGAGACTACACTGAGACTACACTTAGACTGCACTGAGACTACACTGAAACTACTCTGAGACTACACTGAGACTACACAGAGATTGCACTGAGACTACACTGAGACTGCACTGAGACTACACTGAGACTACACTGAAACTACACTGAGACTACACCGAGATTACACTGAGACTACACTGAGACTGCACTGAGACTACACTGAGACTACACTGAGACTACACTGAGACTACACTGAGACTACACTGAGACTACACTGAGACTGCACTGAGACTACACTGAGACTGCACTGAGACTGCACTAAGATTACAATGAGACTACACTGAGACTGCAGAGAAACCACATTGAGACTACACTGAGACTGCACTGAGACTACAGTTAAACTACACTGAAACTGAAACTACACTGAGATTGCACCTATTTTATCTTAAACTGTTACTTGTTCACTTTAAAATAAATTTTACTACATAAATGTTTATCCTACATATTACTATTGTAAAAATTGAAAGAAAATTTTAAAAAATTTGACACATCATAGAGATATCATAACTATTCAACATGGGATGGTGTAGTTACTGTAAAATAAAATAAATACCATCTTCGGCGATAACGACATTTGTAATTTGTGGTAAACAAGTGATTACTAGAATGGACTAGAACTACCAGGTAGTGCATGACAAGAATAATCCAATAGTCTGACGGCTCTCTTACACCGGTCTCAACACATAGTACATGACAAGAATAATCCAATAGTCTGACGGCTCTCTTACACCTGTCTCAACACAACAATATTACAAAATCATAAACGCTGGTCCGGGTATAGACATTTTCAAAGACATCTTGCTCCGGAGAGCAACCTTTAGAAAAACCACGTGACCTTTGACGTCATCAACAGGTAACAGCCGAGTGACGTTAAAACTCCTCCGATGAAGACTGCCACGGATGATGTCCTGATGCATTGGCTCTGCTGTTCCGCTCGACTGACACACTCATGGTAGGGAATGTCTGGTCTGAACGCAACCTAAAGAAAGAATGGAAACAAGGGGGTGGGGCGGGGGGATTGCGTTTCTAATCCAGGTTGTGATTGGCTGATGGGTTCGTTAACCGCGTTTTAATTGGCTGACAGGTTTGTAAAGGGAATAGTGCAAAAAGGTATGGGGAAACTTGAACTATAGCTGGACAATAATGAAAACCAAACTCTAAAAAAATAAACGCAGTTTTTACTATAAATGCTTTACATGACATTGATGTGATTGTAGCAATTGTTTATAAGGTTTGGTTTTTTATTATTGTCTTGTCTTTATAATTCAAGATTCCACATAATTTTTTGCGATAGTTACTTCACACACCTTGAACGCGGTCTTTCATTCATCATCTTAAGTTTGTAAAACATGTTATACATGGCTGATGGGTGTATAAACCATGTTGTAATTGGCTGATTTAAAGCTAATTTTATTTTGCTGTGAAATGAATGGCGAGCACTAGGTTACTTATGTTGCTTTGCTAAATAAATTGCATTATGTGTGTATCTGAGATAGTAACGTGTTAAAATCACCCTCTGTGGGACCGACTTGTTATGGACTGACTAGACACACACTGTGTAGTAGGCGAATCGTCTTAAGGCCTAACTTTAAAACTCATTACATTTATACTCATTACATTTATACTCATTACATTTATACTCATTACATTTATACTCATTACATTTATACTCATTACATTTATACTCATTACATTTATACTCATTACATTTATACTCATTACATTTATACTCATTACATTTATACTCATTACATTTATACTCATTACATTCGAAATCATCAATGTCCAGCTCATTAATTTCCAATACACCCCCCCCCCACACACACTTTATGCTAACATCCGACGTCACTTACCATGGTGTATTCTGGGATCCACCAGTTCGGGAATACCCTGTGGAGTCCATTGTCTATCATGTGACGCACATAGTAAAGAGGCCCGGAGATGTCTTCCCTTAGCTGTGGAAATATTCAAGACTTTCAGTAACTAGCGGGGAAAAAAAATGTATCGCGGTATTATAATACATTTTTGACGTCATTAGTACCTATAAATGCACGTACTGTTGTGGAATAGAGGACAGCTCATTTTTATCCAATTTTATCCTATTCGACAGGACACCCGTTGACTCATTTTAAAAAGCAATTTTTAACACACATGTTATTTGATTTTAATCAATGAGAGGATCTGATCCTATATTATCTGATCGGATCTCATCTGATCCTATCTTATCTTATCGTCTTGCCGCCCGATTACCTCACGGTAGTGTTGACAGGCCAGGTCATGGATAGCGTGTCCGTCCTGGCACCGACCATCAGAGTAAGCCTGGAGAGCCTCGTCGATGTGCTCTGGTGAACACGGTGAAGAGAAAATGCTTGAAATTTATTGTCTAACATTTTATACAGTGGCTGTGTGTATGGGTGGGTAGTTTGGTGTGTAGGTATGGGTGGGTAGTTTGGTGTGTAGGTATGGGTGGGTAGTTTGATGTGTTAAACTAAAACGATGGTCTGGGACTTAATGCCATACATACTTCTTAAATGCGAAGGACATTCTATTTAACACGGTCCTGCGTTAGAAAATGTTTTCTACCTTTCTGATAGTTGAATCTCTCCAAATTCTCGTGAAGAAAATTGCAGTCTTCAAATCCCTGTTATGATGCAAAAAAAACAAAATTTTTTAGAAGAAATTTAAACAACTTTTTTTCTTCATTTTAGATCGATCACCGGCCTGGTCACAATTTCTAAATTATACAATTTTTTTCCCTTTAAAATATTGATTTATTCTTACGAACGTTAACTACATTTCAGCATTCTGCACAGATTGATTATCGAGAATCACCCAAAACGTTATAAATTCGAATGTGATATTGTATAAATAGGTTTGTCGATTTTCGCCACTTTTGAATTTTGTGATTTTGAGTTTTTTTTGGTTTTTTTCAATCGTCAAAGTTTTCGTATGTTTTACTACATACTCTACCGTAAGTTTTCGTATGTTTTACTACACACTCCACCGTAACCAAGTTACACAAACGTCAAACGATATTTTTTTTTAACCTCCAGCCTTCAACCAAAACAATTGTTACTTTGTCTACTGCGTCTTCCTTTGACCATAATAACCGATTGTTACATTGCTCACTGCATTCATTCTTTGACCATAATAACCGATTATGACATGACTTACTGCATTCATTCTTTGACCATAAAAACCGATTATGAAATGACTTACTGCATTAATTCCTTGACCATAATAACTGAATATTACATGACTTACTGCATGAATTCCTTGACCATCATAACTGGCATGACATACTGCATGAATTCCTTTGCCATAATAACTGATATGACATACTGCATTAATTCCTTGACCATAATAACGGAATATAACATGACATAGTGCATTCATTCTACTGACCATAATAACCAATTATGACATGACTTACTGCATTCATTCCTTGCCCATAGAAAGGCACCACGGCGTGGGCTGCATCCCCAACGAGCACCATTCTACCTTTGCTGTGGTAAGGCCTCACCTGTCAGGTGATGAAATTAAATTTTTGAACTTTGATTGAAGCGAATGTCAATTTAATACTGGGTCTATCACTACGTCAATGCATTAAAAGTAGTTATCTGGTAACTGTCAACACATGCAATTAGTTGACTTTGCTATGATGATTGTACATGAAAGGAGGTCTTGCTTAAGGTGTTGTTGATCAAGAGATCACTGCAAGAACAAAATACCTTGTTGGAGACAAGGTACCCGGGTCTTGTCTTGCCACTTCCGGTAAAGTGTTGGACCAGGTATTCGCTGTAGCACACAAATAAATAGACAGCATAATTAGATTATGATTTTTATATAAATTGTTTGAAGAAAATATATAATTTTTTTTTAAAATTCCGAATTTGTAATAAATGTCTCCAGCTTCTACCTAGATCTTTCTTTTTCCACACGTACTCTTCATCTCTTCCTATTTATCTAACGCTTTGTGTACTTACATTTCACTCCCACACTCCCACTCCCTCATTCTTATTCTGTTTGTTCCCCATTCTCTTTATCTTACATGTAATATTATTTTAGGGCCTGAATGCCCTCTCTTCTCTCTCTTTCTCTCTCTTTCACTCTTTCTCACTCTCTCTCTCTCTCTCTCTCTCTCTCTCTCACTCTCTCTCTCTTTCTCTTCTATCTCTGTATTCATTTCACTTTCTCTATCTATCTTTCTCTCTCTCAAATTCTCTTTCACCACACTCTCTCCCCCTCTCTCTCACACACACAGTCAGTCTCGTTATCTTTCTTCCCCCCGTCTCTAAAGCAGGTGAGACAATGCGTCTCCGCTACACCTGAAAGCAAGCTAACAGCAACTTACCTGCCTACTAAGGGCACCAGGTCAGTGAACGTTGAGTGAAAAAAATCCAGAAGCCTTTTTGGACAGCCCAAAATGTCCTTGAACTTGTCAGCTGGCATGAACAGTGTCCCCGAGAACGTGCCGTCAACGTTTGGCAGCAGGATGAGCATCAGGTCTCTACGTGGCCACACATGCAGCTTGCTGGCATCTAGTTTGTGCTGTACGGTGGTGACATGATATGTGGGTAACATGATATCAAGTATGATTAGATTGTGACATGATATCAGGTATGGTTAGATTGTGACATGATATAAAGCATGGTTATGTGGGCAACATGATGTAACGTATGGTTAGGTTGTGACATGATATCAGGTATGGTTAGATTGTGACATGATTTCAAATATGGTTAAATTGTGACATAATATCAGATAGTGTTAGATTGTGACATGATATCAGGTATTGTAACGTTGTGAAATGATATCAGGTATGGTTAAATTGTAACATTATGGCATAGTTCGATTGCATCATGATATCGGGATGGTTAGATTGTACCATGAAAAACGGTGTTTTTAGTTGCTTTTAAACATAATATCTGATTTAGTTAATTGGTTACCCGATATTTTTTTAGAGTTAGTTTGTAACAAGAATCCATGGTAGTTTATTTGCTACAGGAGATCAGAAAAAAGTTGATTCGTTTCTGATGAGATGTTTGGGTTTGCTAGCTGATCATAGTTTTTTACTTTCTTTTCTTTTGTTTTTTTTTAGAGGTTCTTTTTGGGTGTTTTTTGTTATTCCCCTTTTCGGAATACAATAATTGGTAAATTGCCACAGAGATCTTCAGTAAAAAAACAACAACAATTCGTTGCTACAAAACAGACCTTGCCATCAGCTGTGGCCGGCACCAACAGCTCCGTGTATTGATGATCATGGTAGTTCTGTCTGAAGTAGCGGATGTCCTTGCTGTTGAACATCTGCTGTCGGACCTTCGAGTGGGCGCCGTCCGCCCCGATGATCAGATCTCCATGGAAGTGCACCGTCTCCGGCGCCTCGTCGCCACTGTGACAATGGTGGGACACATGATGTCAAGATTAATTCCAAGTGTTTTTTTTTTTTTTTTTTTTTTTCTTTAATGTCAATGCCTAAGCTTACGGGGTACATTGGGATACCGTGGGTAACAGTAGGGTACAGGGTTGTACAAAGCCACTGTGACAATGGTGGGACACATGATGTCAAGATTAATTCCAAGTGTTTTTTTTTTTTTTTCTTTTTTTCTTTAATGTCAATGCCTAAGCTTACGGGGTACATTGGGATACCGTGGTGAACAGTAGGGTACAGTGGTGTACAGTGGGGTACAGTGGTGTACAGTGGAGTACAGTGGTGAACAGTAGGGTATAGTGGGGTACAGTGGTGTACAGTGGGGTACAGTGGTGAACAGTAGGGTACAGTGGTGTACAGTGGGGTACAGTGGGGTACAGTGGGGTACAGTGGTGTACAGTGGTGTACAGTGGTGTACAGTGGTGTACAGTGGGGTACAGTGGGGTACAGTTGGGCACAGTGGGGTACAGTGGGGTACAGTGGTGTAGAGTGGTGTACAATGGGGTTCAGTGGGGTACAGTGGTGTAGAGTGGTTTACAATGGGGTACAGTGGGGTACAGTGGGGTACAATGGGGTACAATGGGGTACAGTGGGGTACAGTGGGGTACAGTGGGGTACGGTGGGGTACAGTGGGGTAAATTGGGGTACAGTAGGGCACAGTGGTGTACAGTGGGATAAATTGGGGTACAGTGGGGCACAGTGGTGTACAGTGGGGTACAGTTGTGTTCAGTGGTATACAGTGGTGTAAAATGGTGTACAGTGTAGGTATCCATCAGATGGTACCGTCAAACAATGACTTGGTAAATTGCCACAGAGATCTTCAGTAAACTACTAGCAGTAGAGTTTATGAGTCTTAACTCATATCTTGAGTCTCGACACACTATTGCTTATTGCCTGTTAACATCAAATGTATCATATTTATTATTCTAATTCTTTTCTATTTTAGTATCTTCCCTCATTTTTTTTCTTTAATTATTGTTATGTTATTATTTTATAATTATTTTGTTTACTATTTTATTAATATTATTATAAAATTATTATTATTTTCTCCAAATTAGTTTTAAATAAGACTTGTCGTCGGTTTGATGACCAGTTCGTTCAAATGCCTTGATGACCAGTTCGTTCAAATACATAACCTTTTATTATCACTTTTCTTTTTTATTAAAACACCTGAAATCATCTCCATTTCAAAAGAAATGATACAATTGCTAATGATAATGCACTCAAGATACCTATGATTTAAATATCACGATAACAATTATTGCTAATGATAATGCACTCAAGATACCTATGATTTAAATATCACGATCAGTAATTTTTCCAGTAACACGAATTGCTTACTCTTTGGTTACTCTGAATTCAGCGCAGCCCTCCTTCCAGCTGACAAAGCTGTGGTTGAAGTAGAGTTGGATGTGTTTGTTCTGTTCAGCCTCTGTGTAGGAGAAACTCGTATGGATATATATACACATGCGCTTCAAAACACACTAGGCCAACAAACAAAATTTGCTGCACAATGAACGTATTAAATATTATGACCCCCCTCAAAAAAAAATGAATTCTTGTTGAAATGTTTTATTAAATTCAAAATGACAATAAAACAGAGCAAGACAATGTGTTATGCTATTTTTGTTTAAACTGCTCAGCTACAATGTTCCAGGTAAAGGCTACACAGGAGAGATCACATACCTTGAATGAGATGCTTGTTAAACTCTGTCCGCCTCACCGATATCAGCGTCTGTGAAAGAAAGGACGAAGAATTTCTAAAATGAATCGTAAAGCCTTGTCTGTGTAATGCAGCGGTTCTCCACCTGTGGGTCGCGACCCCTTTGGGGGGTGTCGAACGACCCTGACACAGGGGTCGCCTTAGAAGATCGGTAAACACATATTTATGAAGTAGCAACGAAAATAACTTTATGGTTTTTTTTTTGGGGGGGGCACCACAACACGAGGAACTGTATTAAAGTTTCACGGCATTAGGAAATTTGAGAACCGCTGGTGTAATGGATGTTTTACAACCCTGGTTTAGATATTTGTTTTGCCTGATAGTAAACCCAGGACCCAGGCAAACAAGGACATGACGCGCATGATACAAATGCATACAGACATAAATATATATTAAATATGTATGTGAAATGGATAAAGGTTTGAAATTATTATGCTTCTTAGGTTTTTGCGTAAAACGTTATTACTTTTTTGTAAACCTCACCCTATTAGGATACATTTATCAGATAATTACTGTCTTGTAATCAACACAAAAAAAACAAAACAACATTGTTAGCTTACCCTGTTATGTTATTTTATTTTAGGGTTATTTATGTGGCATACTACTAAAACTTATAGCTGTTACTTTCAAAAAAAAAATTATATATTGTAAACGAATTTTAATTTAGGCTGTTAATTTAGAGTCAGGTAAACCTGGATAATATCGCAAATACGTTTCGTATGAGGCAAACTGTTTAAATCACAAGGTTAATAAACCATACCATAAATTTTTACTTGATAAATTTCTGAAGTTTGACTGGAAGATTATTTATCCTGAGTTTTAGGTGCGGGAGACTTGATCGTTTGGGATCGTCCATTTAACACGGCAACAATTTTCACGCAATTTTGGACCCTCTCCCCCCTTGTCAACGACTGTCAAACGTTCAATGACCCTCTCCCCCCTTGTCAACGACTGTCAAACGTTTAATGACCCTTCTCCTATTTAATTATGTCCACCTTTTATGCCCCCCTCCCCTCCCGAAAAAAGAGTGAATTAAAATATAAATAATTTTATAATAAATACAATTTACTTGGTGCTGATGTATTTTAATGACACAAAATAAATTTTAGGAAAAACATTTCATTACAGGTTTAGCTTGTTAATTAACAAGTTAAAAAAAAACGTACACTTAAATTTTATAATGCAGAATCAATTAAAAGTTTGTTACAGACTAAATATCATTGTTTTTGGAAGTATACAATTTTAATGGAGAAAACATTACTGTTGAAGTCAACTAATCTAAACCCTCTTCCCTCGGCTTGTCAACAACTGTCAAACATTTCCAGATCCCCATCGTCTCCCTTTTTTGTTGACTTAATCAATGGACGCCCCCTTTAGAACAATTTTTTTATTTCTGTGAACGATTTTTGGGTTTACCCAATAGGAAATATTGGGAATTCCCGAATACGATTTTTAATTAACCACAAACGCGTAAGGCGAAGCAGGTAACATTGTGGGCCCGGGCGGGAGGAGGGGGGAGGAGGGTGAGAGAATGTGACCTGTCATTTCATAGTTCCAATTAGGATGCCATGAAAAAACATTTTTATCATCTAACATGGAAAGTGGAGGTCTGAGTTTGCATGAACATATGTTTCTAATGTCATAGGGGGAGGAGGGGGAGGAGGGGGGAGGAGGAAGCGCATTGGGGGAAGTAAGCGGAATCAATTTTCTCCGAAAAGTATAATTATTAGTAAAACAAGTTGCATGTGTGTGTTGTTAGTCATGTCAGACGTAATTTAAGGCGCTTAACAAGGAGTGGCCCTGGTCGGGTCAAAGTCACAGCCGAATGCCAGCAACCATCAACTGTTTGTGGGTAAGTAAGTTAGTGATAGCTCCGCCAAGCCCGGTCCAAAAGCCCCGGGGGCAAAAGCAGGACGGTTGGCGTGAGGCCGGCTACCTCAACCGTAAAAACAAACTGCTACAGCAACGTCAACAAGAAAAAAAAAGGTTAACAATGTCAAAGGTTAAAGGTTAACTTTACTGAAAAACGAATCATAAATGATGACCATTTATGTATTTATTAAATTTGTAGTCTTCTTACATTTATTTAAACCATGAAGAGTAGAGAAGAGTGCTATTATTTGGACATAATTTGTAGCTTTTTTCCAATGTCCCCTGGGCTTCGTCCCAATGACGTCATGGTATAGAACTACGGCTACAGTAATAGTCTTAAAAAACGTGTGTCAGCGACTGTTTCATCATACTCTGTTTCCTAAGACATATTGCGCCACAGTACTGGAAAGGCCTGACGTTTGAGAAAAATGAATCATGACGCCGTATCAGGATTTCCCCATAATTGCACGCAGCAAGGTAATGTTCCTCATTTCTTGGAAAAGCTGACTTTTCAAAGCAAACTTTTTCTTAAACCGTGTCCCGCTACGAACCCTTTCGATCGATCCCTTTTTCACCCCACCACTTATTAACTACGACCCGATTGTCACGTGTCTGCCCCTTTAAATAGTTGTTGAACTGACGTCAGCCCTGGACGATTTTTATCTACTCTTCCCATTTCCAAGAGTTAAGATGCGGTGTTACACATCAAGTTGGTTCATCTATTAAAGTGTGTTGGCTCCCTACCTTACACGTCAAGTGTGCTCATCTATTAAAGTGTGTTGGCTCCCTACCTTACACGTCAAGTGTGCTCATCTATTAAAGTGTGTTGGCTCCCTACCTTACACATCAAGTGTGCTCATCTATTAAAGTGTGTTGGCTCCCTACCTTACACATCAAGTGTGTTGGCTCCCTACCTTACACGTCAAGTGTGCTCATCTATTAAAGTGTGTTGGCTCCCGACCTTACACGTCAAGTGTGCTCATCTATTAAAGTGTGTTGGCTCCCTACCTTACACGTCAAGTGTGCTCATCTATTAAAGTGTGTTGGCTCCCTACCTTACACATCAAGTGTGCTCATCTATTAAAGTGTGTTGGCTCCCTATCTTACACATCAAGTGTGCTCATCTATTAAAGTGTGTTGGCTCCCTACCTTACACGTCAAGTGTGCTCATCTATTAAAGTGTGTTGGCTCCCTACCTTACATGTCAAGTGTGCTCATCTATTAAAGTGTGTTGGCTCCCTACCTTACACATCAAGTGTGCTCATCTATTAAAGTGTGTTGGCTCCCTACCTTACACATCAAGTGTGTTCATCTATTAAAGTGTGTTGGCTCCCTACCTTACACATCAAGTGTGTTCATCTATTAAAGTGTGTTGGCTCCCTACCTTACACATCAAGTATGTTGGCTCCCTACCTTACACATCAAGTGTGTTCATCTATTAAAGTGTGTTGGCTCCCTACCTTACACATCAAGTGTGCTCATCTATTAAAGTGTGTTTGCTCCCTACCTTACACGTCAAGTGTGTTCATCTATTAAAGTGTGTTGGCTCCCTACCTTACACATCAAGTGTGTTGGCTCCCTACCTTACACATCAAGTGTGTTCATCTATTAAAGTGTGTTGGCTCCCTACCTTACACATCAAGAGTGCTCATCTATTAAAGTGTATTGGCTCCCTACCTTACACGTCAAGTTTGCTCATCTATTGAAGTGTGTTGGCTCCCTACCTTACACGTCAAGTGAGTTCATCTATTAGAGTGTGTTGGCTCCCTACCTTACACATGCGGAAATATACGTAGCTTGAAAATACTGTTATAATTCAAAGTTGTAATCTTTGCAGTGGTGTATCTAAGAGGGTGCGAAGGGGGCAAAACTTTTAGTTTTTTTTATAATATATAAATTTTATCAACGTTGTGTGTAAGTGTTGGGGGGGGGGGCGGGCGGGCTCACACTTCTTGGAGTTCACCCAGGGTGGCATTTCTTCAATATACGCCACTGAATCTATGGAGGCAACAACGTCAAAACTACACCCAATTTTTAATTTTTTTTTTGGAGTCGCCCATGGCAAAGGAATGCTGACAAAATTTGTGTTTAGCGATGATAAGTATTGTGTTTGAGATTATAATTATTGTGTTTAGTCATGACAATTATTGTGTTAAATGATGATAACTGTGTTTAGTGCTTCCTTTGAAAGTAGATTGGTGGGATGGTTCAAACAATCAAACTTGTCAAAACAATCTACGTAGCAGCATCTCCTAGAAATTGGAGACTTTTGGAAAGTTCATCGGAAACGCTGTGCCACAGACTGTTGGGTTGGGGGTTACGTGTAACGTCAGTACCGTGGCCCTGGACACGGATGGGGAGCTATGCCTCGTTCTGGTGACTAGGCTTGACAAAATGATTTAATGATAAGTGAGTAACCCAACGATGACCCATCAATAAGCCATCAATAGCCCATTGATAACCCATCAATAAGCCTCCGATAACCCATCGATAACCCATCAATAAACCATTAATAATCCATTGATAACCCAATCAATAACCCATGAATGACCCATTGATAACCCATCAATAACCCGTCAATAAACCACCAATAACCCATCAATAACCCATCGATAGCCCATCAATAACCCATCAATAACCCATCGATAACCCATCAATAATCCATCAATACCTTATCAATATCCCATCAATAAACTCATCAATAACCCATCAATAAACCCATGAAAAAATCCATAGATAACCAATTAATAACATATTAATAACCCATCAAAAAACGCAACAATAATCAATCAAAAATCCCTCAAATAGGCTACCCATCAATAATTGTTAGTTCCGTCTTTATAAACAGTGCATTGATTTCTGAGAGTCAAAGAAATAGAAAAAAAAAAAAAAAATTGTAAATTCTCATAACAATATTTAGGTTACATTCAGATCTTGTCATTTGAAAGTTCATACATTTTTTTTGTTGTCTTTTTTTTTTAAACTTTGAACAGTGTATCATATTGTGTTTAATAATATCATAAATAAAATATTTATTTTTTTTTTTTTATTGTTATTAAAATGACAATATGTGTATTTCTCATAGGGGGGGGGAGAAGGAGAGAAATCCCCGTCAACACCCATCTCCCCTTCCCCACAGTCAATAATGTCCGTATATTTGTAACCGAAGCATTCTGCTAACCCCCCCCCCCCCCCCCCCCCCC
>CAXITT010000275.1:937128-972205 GCA_964033795.1 Lymnaea stagnalis
TTAATGACATGTGACACGACAGCTGTTATTCTTTGAAAATTAACACAAAACTAACACGTCAAACCACGTCAGAGAATGCATTAAGTTATAAAGATGTTTAAATTTAAATTGGCTATATTCATTCAATTGTAAAACAGCGGTTAGTTCCCTAATTTTTACATGTAGATATTTATTAACTAATAATCTTGTGAAATATTTTAAATGAATATATTAATTGGTGCTTGAGTTGATTTTATAATGAGTGCATTAATTGATGTGGAAACATTGATGTATTTTGTTGAACCTACTAGAAGTCTTTTTAATCACAATGGCCAGAACTCTCTAGAATACACCATCAGCGCTTACCAGCTGACGCCCAAATTGTCCCTAAAATTGACCTCCTAAATTACCGCAAATGGACGCCCAAACTGATTCCATTAATGACCCCTTAATGACCCCTAATCTGTCCCTCAAACTCACCCCTAAACTGCCCCCCCCCCCCCCCAATTGACTCCTTAATGATTCTCAAATTATTCTCCAACTGTCCCCAAAACTAAATTACTAAATGATTTTCAAACTTTAATGATTTTCAAACTATTCACCAAACTGTCACCTAACTTCAACCCTAAATAACCCCTAATCTGACCCATTTAATGACCCCAAAACAGACCCCCTAAATGACACCAAAACTGTACCCCGAACTGTCTCCCCAAAGTGACGCACAAACTGTCCACCAAACGAACCCCCTAAAGGATCCCTAAACTGTCTTCCAAAATGTCCCCCCCCCACACTCCAGTTTGAAACACAAGGGTCAGTACTCACTGGTCCCGCCCCGACAATGACCACTTGCAGTTTGTCCTCATCTCGTTTGTCACGTCCGTCCATCGTAAAGAATCCCAATAGCAGACGATGTCACTAACTGGCCAAGCGCAGGACTGGACAGCCTTATAACAGGCCCAGATTTGGTCATCCGACAAGCATTCTTGTTTTTATGGATATTTCCAATATTTTTCAATACATAAGTATGTGCTGGGCTTACTCCGAAATTTGAGCAACCACGCACAGTCAGTTCTTGGAAAGCCCATTTTCCAGGAAATGAGTTTCGTCGCTAAAAACTAAAAAAAATTCCTTTCGTGGAGTTTAAAATACTCATCAGAGTCATTAATGACGAAAGACACACACAAAGGTTGCTGTCTTTGACGTGCCCATTTTAACTTGCAATAAGATCTCATAACTAAAGGTTCAGGAATTCTTTCATTGTGTATATAATTTATTGAGTTGTCTTATGTTTTCTCTTAAATCAAAAAAGTGTTTTTTCCCATAATGTACATACGTTCATGTAGTCTATTTATAAGCGTACTTCTGTTGTTATGCAAAATATAATTACGAAAATAAATCCTTTAGTACTAGCCAAAGTCATATGTAGAAATAAATACAATTCACCTTAAGGATACCAGATATACTCACTTAGTATATAGTTTAACATAGATATAATTAGGTATCCTTTATTTTCTCTCTCTCTCTCTCTCTCTCTCTCTCTCTCTCTCTCTCTCTCTTTGTGTGTGTGAATGTTTTCCTTTTGAAAAAATACGACAATTTGCCAAGATTTTGTTCCTCTCAAATTATTTTTAAAAATTTTGAATAGAGCTACTTTCAGCTTTTTATCGAGGCCGCAATTTAAAGGCTTGCTTTAAGATGAAGATTTCAGCTAAGCCTTGTCTTTTATCTAAGCCACAATTTAAAGGCCTGCGTTAAGATGAAGATTTGAGCTAAGCTTTTCATAAATGGTAACGAAGTTAACATGTTCAATTTCACAACTTTACACAAATTCACATACAAAAGGTAACGAACCATATAAATTTTAGCCCTAGGATACACATGTTGTGTCTGTCACATTAATTTAGATTAATATAGCAGTAATATAGCAGTAATAAAGCTGTATTATAACAACAACTATATTAGTAATAAAGCAGAAATATAGGAGTTATATATCAGTAATATAGGAGTTATATAGCAGTAATATAGGATTTACATAGCCGTAATATAGGAGTTATATAGAAGTAATAAATCAGTAATATAGACATAATCTTGATGATAAAGAGATAGCAATAATCAGCTAATATGATTTACAGTAATTCTTGAGCTAACGCTAATAAATCAGTAATATAGACATAATCCTGATGATAAAGAGATAGCAATAATCAGCTAATATGATTTACAGTAATTCTTGAGCTAACGCCTAGCCCATGGAACAGCCTGGATTCTAAAGTTTTTGATCCTGGACCCCTTTTCAAATTGTCCACACTAAAACAAGGTTTTCAATCATTAGTGCAATACTGTCCAGAATGGTAAACATAATTGAAGAGAAAATAAATCAGCTGAGAAGAAACTGAAGCTCTACGTTTTACATGCAGATCAACAAGATAAGCTACATGTGTTACACTAAGCCGTGGATTAAGTGTTGACACATACCCTTTTCAACTAACCCGTGGATTAAGTGTGGACACATACACCTTTCAAACTAACCCGTGGATTAACTGTGGACACATACCCCTTTCAAACTAACCCGTGGATTAAGTGTGGACACATACACCTTTCAACTAACCCGTGGAGTAAGTGTTGACACATATACCTTTCAACTAACCCGTGGCCGGTTCAAGCCCCTTTGATCGATTATATTTTTATAAACAATATTGCAAATATAACAGTAAAGACATAACATTTTGATTAAAAGAGAGATACCAGTAAAGATAACACAGTGATAAAAGCTGCAAGGTTACTTTAATGTAGTACACTTTTCCCCGTGCTTAAACTTTGTTTCAACCCACATTAGATGCCTAGCAGACGGTAGCATTTGTTGTGGGCGGGGCTGATCTCTTTGATGTCAGATGTTCTTTACATCCAGTAATTGTTTTTACTGATCACAATCCTTTAACAATTTTGATTAAGATGGTCTCCAAAAATCAAAGATTGTTAAGATGGAGTCTATTTTTACAAGAGTATTATTTGGACATCAAACATATTAAAGGCAAATATAATATCATTGCAGATACTTTGCCTAGAAATTAATTTATTTTCACTGTACCTATAACGTACGTTATTGTTTATAAGCTGTTAAGAAGCATTTTTTTGTCCAGGATTTTTAAAGGAAGAAATGTACTTTCTTTAAATTTTTTAATGGAAAAACAATTCCATTTTTGAAAAAGGAATTTTCTTTTTCTTTTAAGAGGGGATGTGTTTCGTGGTGCACCTTTCCCCGTGCTTGAACTTTGTTTGACCCCACATAAGATCCCTAGCAGACCGTAGCGTTTTGTTATGGGCGTGGCTTAGTCTTTGATGTATCGTGTTTACTACCGACAACCAATTAAACATGGTTAGTATGTCTACTAGTATGTTATGGAACGTTCTCGATTGTATTAGAAAGGTAAGGGCATTTCTAGACGTGTCGGTAGCCCCCAAATATAAGGGATTGACAGGCACAGATCGAGAGACGGAGATTGATAGATATTTTTAACTTCACGAGACGTGTATTATTCTTTGTGTGCTCAGATGTGTTTATTCGCCTTCATCATTCATCATTATTAATTGGCACATTGTACTAATTGTGTACCGTTACAAGATTTTCCAATACTCTGTAAGTTGATGATTTGTAATTATATTTCTTTTGTTTTGTAATTGTATTATTACTAAATTAAATCTTATTAATTGTACTTGGCAACTGTTTTGGGTGTCATAACTTTATTATTGTATTTCTCTATGGTATCGTCCTTTCTTGAGCACTGCGAGAACGAGCCATAACTTAAAACAAGAGATTAAGTTCTCTCAATAGAGGCCAGTCGTAACAGTTACGTTTCGCATACCTACATTAAGCACACTCATTTAACATACCCACATTTCTTATACCCACATTTCTTATACCAACATTTCTTATACCCACATTTCTTATACCCACATTTCTTATACCCACATTTCTCATACCCACATTTCTCATACCCACATTTCTCATACCCACATTTCTCATACCCACATTTCTTATACCCACATTTCTTATACCCACATTTCTTATACCCACATTTCTCATACCCACATTTCTTATACCCACATTTCTTATACCCACATTTCTTATACCCACATTTCTCATACCCACATTTCTCATACCCACATTTCTTATACCCACATTTCTTATACCCACATTTCTCATACCCACATTTCTTATACCCACATTTCTCATACACACACAATTCCTACACCCAAGTTTCATATGTCCACAATTTATTTAGTATTACTCACATTTCCTAAACCCTCATTGAGTAGCCTATTCCATGTACGTCATTTAAGTTTTTTTTTTTTTTCTGTGNTATGAGGCGTCACAGTACATAGTTTATTTATGAGGCGTCACAGTACATAGTTTATTTATGAGGCGTCACAGTACATAGTTTATTTATGAGGCGTCACAGTACATAGTTTATTTATGAGGCGTCACAGTACATAGTTTATTTATGAGGCGTCACAGTACATAGTTTATTTATGAGGCGTCACAGTACATAGTTTATTTATGAGGCGTCACAGTACATAGTTTATTTATGAGGCGTCACAGTATATCGCAATTTAAATAAGACTTGCCAAATATGTTTTTTTTTTAATCCTTTACATTAACTTCGCTTTCGGTTGTGGCTCGCTGGGTGTCTGGCATAATCTTCGGACGGCTGATTGAGATTGCCCCGCTTCCCGTCAACATATCGAGCTGAAAATCGGTCCAAAACAAATATTGACAGTGCGTTCGGTGCCTAATATATTCTTTTGATTTTCTGAAAAATTAGATGAAATAAATCTGCAGTGTAAAAGTCGGTGGTTCCTTAGAAAGTATTCTAATGGTATTCTAATGGTATTCTAATGTTAAATAACATAATTTAAAAATTCATAAAGTATTTACACGAAAATGCCCCCTGCCCTCCCTGCCCTCCCTGCCCTCCCTGCCCTCCCTGCCCTCCCTGCCCTCCCTGCCCTCCCTAAATGACTTCTCTGGCCTACATCCCCATTCAGTAGTCAATATTAAATTGTTAAGTCTGTCACCAGTGACCGCCTTTGACACAGAATTGTTAAACGTCACCGAATGATACAAATGCTTTAATGTTTATACATGTGTAGTATCCAATAATTGATAATGGTTCGCATTTCTTTACATAGAATGTACCATTTAGAAAAAAAACATTCTGATTTCATAATTTAAAAATAAAACAACTCTATATGGAGCCTAGCTAAAATATATTGGATTTTTTCATTTTTATAGTTGGCGTCCTGTTCCAGGGGTGTAAATTAAAAAAAAAAAAAACAACAACATCTTTTTCATAGTAATTTCCCTTTACTTGTAAATCTATTTCTATCTAATACAGATTACTGTGTTCTGACGTCATCTGAGCTGAGTTCATTGTTCATTTTTGACGTTCCTTTGTTTGAAATAATGTGCGCATTTTAAAAATAAAAATAAAACATTACTTCTAAATCAAGTAAAAAGATGTGGCGTCAATAGTTCTCGCAGGGTCGGCTCTACAGTCAGGCAAACTAAGGGGGCGAGATGGGGCGCAAGCATCAGGGGCAATGTTCCCTTTCTCAAAGATGCCGCACAGCAGTTTTTAGTATCCGCGCAGCAGTTTTGAGTATCCGCGCAGCAAATTTCCATGCGTGTGTTTGTGTTTGTGGACTGTAAAATGTGGCACACCAAAAAAATTGATGCTGTAAAACTTTGCCAACAGCTTTATGATTTTGCACTGGAACCAAAAAACCTTAGAGGGGAACATTGTTCAGAGGAGCACAATGCTGACCTCATATTATGGGGACAGCACTGACCTCCGATTAAGAGTCATTGGCAATGAACTAAACAAATTAGCAATATTAAGAGGCAAAAAAAAAAAAAATTATGAGCCATGAACGCACTGTCAACCCACTTAAGTCTGCCCGCTCTTAAGACGATCTTCGCCTTCGTTTTTAAAGTAGCGATGTGGCAATAGCTGACCTCATATTATGGGGACAGCACTGACCTCCGATTAAGAGTCATTGGCAATGAACTAAACAAATTAGCAATATTAAGAGGCAAAAAAAAAAAAATTATGAGCCATGAACGCACTGTCAACCCACTTAAGTCTGCCCGCTCTTAAGACGATCTTCGCCTTCGTTTTTAAAGTAGCGATGTGGCAATAACGCTGCTTAAGTTTCGTCACGTGACCACATCGGGATACGGTAGTTTAAAATTATAGGAATGATCAACATGCTTCTCTGCACTTCCTCAACTTTCAAGTTATCGAATCAAGATTGCATTGACAGTAACAAATAATTATGAATTTATTGAAATTTAAACCCCGTTATAACATTGTTTAATATTTCAATACTTTTTTTTCCTACTAAATGATCTTACATTTAACCGTTTCCAACACCACATTGGGTTAACTTGCCGTTAGTACAAAATAAGCCAAACAATTAACCTAACCCTTCCAATAAGACATCTCCAAAGTTATCAGATGTTACCCAATACTTAACTCCCTTGACAGAAAATTATACTTTATAGCGTACTATAAACGAGACAGCAGTTTAAGTCTCACTGGTAGGCACTGGTTTATCGAAGCGTACGCATAAAAGGAACTGACCCACGGTCTATCATCCTGGTTTGACAACTGTATTATTTGAAGATGACCAGGAAGCCATCACCTACTGAAGTGACATCTTCTGTCAGAGCCCCCCCCCCCCCCAAAGTGTCGCGCACTTTCAAACTTTCTGAGAAACATACACCCCCCCCCTCCTCATCCTGAAGCGTGACGTACATTATGCAGGTCCTCTATTATTATTTGGAAAGCTAAGCAGATTAGCTGTGTTTAGTTATGTGTTTAGTTATGTGTTTAGTTATGTGTTTAGTTATGTGTTTGGTTATGTGTTTTGTTATGAGTTTTGTTATGCGTTTAGTTATGAGTTTAGTTATGTGTTTAGTTGTGTGTTTAGTTATGTGTTTAGTTATGTGTTTAGTTATGTGTTTAGTTATGTGTTTAGTTATGTGTTTAGTTATGTGTTTAGTTATATGTTTAGTTATGTGTTTGGTTATGTGTTTGGTTATGTGTTTTGTTATGCGTTTAGTTATGAGTTTAGTTATGTGTTTAGTTGTGTGTTTAGTTATGTGTTTAGTTATGTGTTTAGTTATGTGTTTAGTTATATCCTTTGTTTGTGTAAAAATTTCTACACAGTGACGTAGGGAGGGAAGTGCGGAAGAGATCACATCCTGACCTTCTTTTTTTAAAATCTCTATTCAAGAGCGCTATTTTGAGGCAAAAGGCGATAGTTTTTATTCTGGAGACGGGGCGCCTAAATTGTCAGCCCATCCCGACGGTGCCACTAAATCTAGCTACGCCACTAATCATATTTCACACATTGAATTGGGAATAATAAATATTTATCCCGTTCGGGTTGGGGGGGAAGAGGGGGGAGTAGCCAGTAGCTCACGTTGATAAGATATGAAACTTTTCCGGCACTGGCTCTGATTTTATGTTATGAGCTGTTGTTCATTGTTTAATTTGAACTTTATCATGAAACTATACCTGCATAGCTTATAATATCATCGTGATGAAAGAATTATTTCAGCTAGCAAATCATGGAGCGGGCCAACTCTAAGCCACTTATAAAGAAAACAAAAAGATCTGAGTAACGCTAACAGGTGTAAACTAAGCCCCGTACAAGAATACAATTTTGCGGGTTTTCCCTCAAATATGTGTTCTGTATTATAATTCTTTGCTAATGGTGTTTGTCCGTTCTAACATCGGAAAATTTCACATCGCAATACGTAATTTTAACATTTTTAGCAAAAGTTTCCGTAAAAGGTATCTGTCAACAATGTATTTCAGCATTTCCAGAGCTGTAACAATTGTTTTTTTAATGTAAAATCTTTCGTAATATAAATTTGTAAAACATATTTCGTATAGGTTAAGACCGTCCACGCTGATTCACGTTAACGTAGAAGTGCCGAGCAGCTGGGGAGAGATTGGCCAAACGGAATACCAGGATGTCTGATGAATATCTTTACATTATTTAATGAGATTAACCGTAATGAAGGTCAGGATGTTCTATTAATAGATTTCCACCACACCATTGAAGGACAGTCCCTGTCACAAGATTTCTCACGCTAGACGCGGTATAGCGGTGCATTGTCTTAGTCATTTGACGTGACCGAGTCGTTATTGCGTCCGTATCCTTATTGAGCCGGTTTATCAACTTGTTTCTGTGAATAAGGTGGGTGAAGGGGTGAATCTTTTATCTCAATCGAATAAATTGTTCCTATGCTAAGTGCAAGAGTATTATATCCTTTATATTCAACTCCAAGTTTATGGCCAGGTCCCTTAGGATAGGATTAATGGCGGATCCGTTAAGGATAATGACGTCTTAAGGGGAACTTATTTTCTATGAAACTTGCTTTGACACAAAAAATGTAAAAATGTGAAAAGGTTGCTATTTAAAGAAATTTTTTAAACACATCGTACGGGGAGTAATCAAAAGAAAATGTATTTATAGAACGAAGCAAGCTGATGCTCAGTGTGTGGACAAGTTCTAGGGAATAGTCAAGAACAGAAAATGAAGACACTTATTAATCATACTATTTATCGGTATTCTATTTTGAAAATTTTTTTCAATTGTCCAAGAAACTGAATCTTCTATTCATTCATTTATTGACCTGAATAAGTGACCCGGTGTCTTCGGGATGATAACGTTAGGACCATTGCGATAATTTCTACCTGCTATTGCCAAAACTCATCAACATTCCTAACATTAAAAAGAAGTATCCATGTAATGATTTTTACGTCTCTAACATCATTAAGTTTTGATTAATATATTATCTGCTATAGATTATACGCCTACCGTACTCCCTTTCACGCCCACACATTTCTTTATTTCCATCTAAACATGACCTTAAATTTCCCAGTCTAAATTATCACTAATTATATCACTTTTGTCACTAGAGAAGTTAATTTGGGGGACGATTTCTTCGCTAGAGAAATAATTTAGATTTGCCCCCCTTTCGTGCCCTTGATTTACACATTTTTTTTTCTAAAAAAATTGGGGAAAAACCATAATAATATGATATAAATATATGTAATATTAAAGGAACTTGTTAGATTGATAACTTCATCAAAAATGTAAACATACTTTTGTCTTGTTTTTTATCAGAAAATCATAAAACAAAGAATTCTTTGACCTAAAGAAGAATCTCGCAACCGTTTTTCACGCCTATAACAGGCTTGGGTGTCTTTTCAAAATTTAATTTGTTAATCTCATAAAATACACACCACTTTACTTTTTGCAAAGTAAAAAGAAAAATCTCTTCTCATTTTTTTTTAAAAAAGAAATTTTAACCCATCTCTATTTTTCAAAATTAATTTTTCAAGTGTGTAAAATGATTTGGTTTTGATATTCATGGATATACTTATATAAAAGTACACATGATTTGTTAACGCCATTGATTTTCTTAATTGGTAAACATATGTTTATTTGCAAAAAGAGATAATAACATCTCCTTTTAAACGTATTTAATACCATAGGATTTGAATATATTGTCATACACGTAAAAATGTACACATCCTTTTTCCTAACTCCGATAGGTATGTACCTAGGAAGGTTAATTATTTATCAAATTCATTCCTTTATTTTGAGACGTATCTTGTGCTGCCTTGGGTAAAATGAACATACCCATATTTGTAAAAAAAGAATGAAACAACTTTTTTCACAAATTCAATACCACAGGAGTTAAATATATTGTCTTCCACGTAAAAATCTACACATCCTATTTCCTTTCTCCAATATGTATGTACCAAAGAAAGTTAATTATTTATCAAATTCATTCCTTTGTTTTGCGACGTATCTGGTATGGCCTTGGGCAAATTGAACATACCCAGATTTTGTAAAAGAGAGTGTAAGATCTCTTTTTTCACAAAGGTAATACCATAGAGGTTAACTATATTGTCATCTACGTGAAAATGTACACATCCTATTTCCTACCTCCGATATGATTGTATACAAGAAGGTTAATTATTAATAAAATGCATTCTTTCATTTTGAGACGTATCTTGTGCTGCCTGGGGCAAAGTGACAAACCCCACCGCCACCCAGATTTAATTAAAATTAAAAAAATCTTCCACCGGATTGTGGTCCTTTCCATATCCAAACTAACATATTTTGCACTTCTTATGTCTCTTTCTTATTTGATTGTGGATTAGTGAATGCTACTTGGCCGTGGAGTTGAGCTGCACTGATTGACTTAAACGGCATCTTCTTATTAGATGTATATTTAAAGGTTAAGTTTTTATTACGTAATAAATTTAATAAAAGTATATTTTTGGAATTAAAAATGTAAAACTTATTAAATGTTAAAAAATACAAAGCTAAATTCTAAAAAAAAAAAAAATGTAAAGAGCAATAAATTAAATTTATTGATTTTGCTTGTAAGAAGGGGGAAATACTTTATCAGTTTTGTAACGGGTGGTTATCAAATCAAAGAAACTTAAGAGTTTTGGCTAACATTTGCGATTCGTGGTATGACGTCATTTGCGTGTTTATTAAGAAGAAATTAATTTAAATTTTATTTCGCAATATTAACAACGGACTAAAAACGACAAATGTTTGGGGTTTCCCGATTACGGTGTAGTTCTTAGATCATAATTTTATTATGATGTTTTTTTCCATTACTTTTAAATTCGGATAAACTGCTTAAAATAGTTCCTTAGTTTTTATTTTAAATGTAGGTTCTGGTTCTGGTTATGGTAATGGTTCGTTGCTGCATCCATGCACTGGCATTTTTGCAACGGTTAGGGGTATGATGTTGCTATTCTAACAGCTCCTAGCTGACGCCAGGGAAGCCTTGAAGCTTTCGACTGATGTCGAGTTCACAGTGACATCGTTAAGGTTCTTCCATGCTATTAGTGTGCGTGGGAAGAAAGATTATTGATACTGCACTGTTTTGCACTGAGGCACTTTGAAGCATTTGCTATTGTTTCTGGTGTAATTGTTTATGGGAATGTCAGTGCTGAAATCAGTGTTCAGTGAGCGTTTTGCTCTGATCAGTCTACCCGGCTTCTGTGGGGTGAGGTATGTGCCTGCAGGGATGGCCGGCACCAGTCCCATGATCACTTTATATAAGAATGTTAGGCGGAATCCCTCTCGTCCGTCTTTAAGGTGAGGGATGCCAAATCTTTTTAAGAGGCCAGTGACGAAGCCAGGAGTGGTGGATTTGTAGTTGCGAGCGATAAAACGCACCGCGTTTCGGTGAATTCGCTCCATCGTGTCCACGTCTTGCTTAAGGTGTGGGTCTCAGATGATCGCACCATATTCCAGTAGTGGACGGACGAGTGCGAGATGGGCATTCCGTTTGCAGGAAGTTGGGCAGTGGCGCAGATTTCTTCGGATGAAACCTAGGGTGTAATCTATAATAGTAATACCTAAACTTTTAATAAAATAAAATCGGATTTGAAATATTTTTTGCGCATTTAAATTTATTCGATTTCCGTAAAATAATAGAAAATAACTATGATTACCAGGCTCTAGCTCTTATCTCCGAGCTCCAGCTCCGCTCCACAACTCTGTTTGTAAGACACGTGATTGTAACATCTGATTTAATTTTTTATTCAAATACTTCGGCTAAAGACAGTTTCATTGTTAATCTCTGAGAAAAAACTAATAAGATAAACTAATTCACTAATTCAAACTATTTTTGTTTCTGTTTTGTATGAGAATATTTCTTTTATTTAGGCCATTCTGATATTGTGGTGTGTCTAATTTTCAGAAAAAATTTTGTTGGAGATTATCATTTCTTCTGCTTGTTACTTGGGATGTTTTGAAACTGAGCAATAAATAGATTTTAATAATTAAGCCTCAATTCCATTATAACGGAATGAATGAATGAATGAATGAATGAATGAATGAATAAAATTGAATGAATGAATGAATAACAAGGAGCTTTGAAGTTAATCTTGATTAGAACTACAGGGGACAAACAGTGTCCTGTTACACACAGTGTCACAAGACCGTGTGAAATAAAACAAAATGATTAAATTAAATATCAACTAAAAGAATTGTATCGGCACTAAATTAGACACAGATTAATAACTTCTTCTCAATTAATGTAATTGAATTTATTTTACAAGTTATTCCAAATTGACAACATCACGTCCCCACAACACACAGGATGTAACATTATTTGACCACAACACACAGGATGTAACATTATTTGACCACAACACATAGGATGTAACATTATTGGGCCACAACACACAGGATGTAACATTATTCGACCACAACACACAGGATGTAACATTATTTGACCACAACACACGGGATTAACAACTTTTGACCACAACATACTGTTGGTAACATCTTTTTACCACAACACACTGGATGTGTTATGATTTGATCACAACACACTGGATGTATTATGATTTGGCCACAACACACTGGATGTATTATGATTTGGCCACAACACACTGGATGTATTATGATTTGGTCACAACACACTGGATGTATTATGATTTGGCCACAACACACAGGATGTATTATGATTTGGCCACAATCACTGGATGTATTATGATTTGGCCACAACACACTGGATGTACCTTGGGAAGAAATCATCAGCAAAGATTGCACTAAAAATACAATCAGTCGATATTAGAGTATGCTAGTATAGGGTTCTTGTATTCAGTCGATATATCTTATGTCAGTATAAGGGTCATGTACTCAGTTGATATTATATTATGTTAGTTTAGGGGTCATGTTGACAACCATCTTTTCAAGCTAGCTATTATTCTCCTAGATGTATATTGGCTTGTGTTGTTTATAGTTGAAAGGGATGAAAGACTTTGAATGGTCATGCTAGTTTGTAGTTTTAGTAGTATGGCTTTTTTGTGATTTAATGTGGTAAAATATAGATTGCTTCATTTCTCTTTTTAATATGGTTGACTTTGGACCTTTGGGGAAGAAGTGTAATTTAAAACAAAAAAAAAACTTTATTATTATTATTATTATGTACTAAGTCAATATGTATTATGTTAGAATAGGTGTGATGTACTCAGTCGATATTATATTAAAAATTATGAACAGTTTTTTTTTCTCGTCTCACCACCCACTCCCCCCCCCCCCAAACCCGTTGCCATGCCTCCTGTTGCTTTGAGCTCTTGTTTCCGTACTTGTCATCTTGAGATTATCCGGTAAGCTAAGTTTACTTACACTTACTCTTGTCTGTACGTTCAATGTATAAGGTAAACATTTTGGAAAGTGATTTCGATTATAAACGTTTTGCAAAAGCGATTCGATTACTGATTATATGTACTTGCAAAGGTTAAGAGTGGCAATAACTGGAGAGAATGCAAACAGGTAGCAAAAAAAAAAAAAAAAAAAAAAAAAAAAAAAAAAAAAAAGGAAAAAACGAAAAAAAAGAAAAAAAAAAAAAAAAAAATAAAAAAAGAAAAGAAAGTAGCAAAAAAAAAAAAAAGGAAATGAGTAAAAAAAAAGATATGGTGAAAGCTGAAAAAAGGAACACAAAAAGAAAAAAAATTACAACAGCAATGAAAGTTTCGACAGAAAGCCTTCGTGAACGAACAAATAACAGAAAAAAACAGAATAAAACTAATAATAAAAATAGCTCTTAGCTAAGAGGTAGTATCCGAAGGGACAGCAAAAGCACAGTGAAAGACAGTTAGGTCAAACGTTTGTAGGTAAGTTTTATACAAAGGAAAATTGGAAAGAAAAGAGTAGAAGTTAGTCCACTGCGATTGGTCGGGACGTGGAGAGGTGGGGCAAAGCCTAAGGCTGTGAAAATAGACATGACGTTCATGCCATCTGGTGTCAATGTTTCCCTAACTCAGGAAAAGCTTGTCTTCCAAGTTCACCCGGCTGGGTGTGTTTATGCTGGTCGCGATCGCACTAAATTGTTAAGTCCAACGTGCCCATTACGGAGGTGTTCGGTAGACCTGTCAGAGGGTCGACGTCCTGTCTCCCCAATGTACGACATTTGGCTTCGCACCGAGTGCAAACAATGGCGTAGACAACATTGTGGTTAGTACATAGGAAACCGTCGCGTGTCTGAAAACTGGTCTAAGGGAGCGTATGTGTTGAGTTTTGACGTCAACATGGCCAATGTTGCAACGACTGCGTTCACTTGGCTTGGTCCAAAAGTGGGAGGGGACAGCATTAATGCGACTGCGCACAAGGAGGTCTCTCAGATTCTTATCACGCCTGAAAACAATGCGAGGTCGGGACGGGAAAATGTCCCGTGTGTCAGTGTCGGCGAGGAGTGTGTCAGTGTCGGCGAGGAGTGTGTCAGTGTCGGCGAGGAGTGTGTCAGTGTCGGCGAGGAGTGTGTCAGTGTCGGCGAGGAGTGTGTCAGTGTCGGCGAGGAGTGTGTCAGTGTCGGCGAGGAGTGTGTCAGTGTCGGCGAGGAGTGTGTCAGTGTCGGCGAGGAGTGTGTCAGTGTCGGCGAGGAGTGTGTCAGTGTCGGCGAGGAGTGTGTCAGTGTCGGCGAGGAGTGTGTCAGTGTCGGCGAGGAGTGTGTCAGTGTCGGCGAGGAGTGTGTCAGTGTCGGCGAGGAGTGTGTCAGTGTCGGCGAGGAGTGTGTCAGTGTCGGCGAGGAGTGTGTCAGTGTCGGCGAGGAGTGTGTCAGTGTCGGCGAGGAGTGTGTCAGTGTCGGCGAGGAGTGTGTCAGTGTCGGCGAGGAGTGTGTCAGTGTCGGCGAGGAGTGTGTCAGTGTCGGCGAGGAGTGTGTCAGTGTCGGCGAGGAGTGTGTCAGTGTCGGCGAGGAGTGTGTCAGTGTCGGCGAGGAGTGTGTCAGTGTCGGCGAGGAGTGTGTCAGTGTCGGCGAGGAGTGTGTCAGTGTCGGCGAGGAGTGTGTCAGTGTCGGCGAGGAGTGTGTCAGTGTCGGCGAGGAGTGTGTCAGTGTCGGCGAGGAGTGTGTCAGTGTCGGCGAGGAGTGTGTCAGTGTCGGCGAGGAGTGTGTCAGTGTCGGCGAGGAGTGTGTCAGTGTCGGCGAGGAGTGTGTCAGTGTCGGCGAGGAGTGTGTCAGTGTCGGCGAGGAGTGTGTCAGTGTCGGCGAGGAGTGTGTCAGTGTCGGCGAGGAGTGTGTCAGTGTCGGCGAGGAGTGTGTCAGTGTCGGCGAGGAGTGTGTCAGTGTCGGCGAGGAGTGTGTCAGTGTCGGCGAGGAGTGTGTCAGTGTCGGCGAGGAGTGTGTCGCGGTTTTTAAGGAAAACAAGTTCGGATATTAGATTGTAAAGGTGATACGTGATAATGTCAGCATTGTCGCTCGGACGTGACCTGAAGGCCTCAGCACGGGTCATATTCTTAATCCTAAAAAAGGCTGGTGAAAATACTGACTCCGGGAAGGTCCCACATCGGAAATAGTCGATCATCTCAAGTGCTTTGACCCAAAAGTCCGCCCCCCGACTGGCAAAGTCGACGATGACGAAGTCATTGAGAAAAGTGAATCTAGTCTTTACACGATTTATGGTGGATGGAAGAGTAGAGTATATACATGTGGCTGTCAGTAGGTTTAAATTAGGCGGAGGCGAGCAGGCTGTCTTTTTTGAAGGGTGACTTTAATTTCCAAAAAGTTGGGTGGGATTTAGTCTTGAGAAAGAATTTGAGAGCTAAGAGACCGTCAGTGTGTGGGATGAAAGTGCATCGAGGAAATACAGTAAGCAGAATTTGATGGGGGTGTGAATAGGCAGAATTATTCTAGCAGAACCCATGTTGTGTTTATGTTCAATGTTTAGTAGAAATCATGTTGTGTTTATGTTAATGTTTACTAGAACCCATGTTGTGTTTATAATCAATGTTTAGTAGAACCCCTGTTGAGTTTATGTTCAATGTTTAGTAGAACCCATGTTGTGTTTATGTTCAATGTTGAGTAGAACCCATGTTGTGTTTATGTTTATTGTTGAGTAGAACCCATGTTGTGTACATGTTCACTTTTTAGTACAATGTAGCTCCTTTTTTTTCCACATTGTAATGCTATTTAGTGAGATGCCTACAGTATAATCTGTACCACTAATAAATGATTTTAAATTTTATGGTGTCTAGTAAATGCTACACTACTGATTGTGTCTAAGTTAAATGAGTAGCTTAAGGATAACACTTATATGTAGATATTATCATGAACGTGTTATTTACAGATTGTGTACATGCTTAATGATATGTTATAGTTTTTTGTTATTTACAGATTGAGTACATGTTGTAAGATTTGTTATATCATTTGTTGTTTACAGATTGTGTACATGTTTTAAGATATTAAATAACTCATAATTTCATGTTGATGTGAATATTTCCTGTCTTCACTACTAGCCCGACCCTCTGATTGCGTGCGTGAACAATAGTGCGTGGTACATGTCATACACTACTTATTGAGTACACATATAATTATGTATATTAAAAGTCGTCAACTACTAATTCTGTTCAGGTTACATGTATAGTAGAAGCCGAACACTACTTACTGTGTGTGTGTTTGATAGCTATTAGAATGTGCCCACTACTATATATAGCATGTCGATTTACTTGACTCTTATAAAAATGGGAATATTGATTTGTTTTTTTGTTTTATGAACTGATGCATTTGTATTGTGTATGACCATCACTAAAGATGAACGTATAATGTTTTATTTAAACAAATTGTTTCTGTCTAATAAATTATACCATGCAGTCATACTATTTTAATAAAAAAGAGTTAGTAATTATAATATTATGGCTAGATCTATACCATGATTGTCATACCATGATTGTCATACCATGATTGTCATACCATGATTGTCATACCATGATTGTCATACCATGATTGTCATATTATGATTGTCATATTATGATTGTCATACCATGATTGTCATACCATGATTTTCATACCATGATTGTCATACCATGATTGTCATACCATGATTGTCATACCATGATTGTCATACCATGATTGTCATACCATGATTGTCATACCATGATTGTCATACCATGATTGTCATACCATGATTGTCATATCATTGTTATGTTTTCTATGTTTTTATTTGCAACAATCAAACATTCCATAACTATATACATAATACACGATCTAGATAATGTTGACCTTCTGCTGGCTTCAAGAACACACTGTACATAAGCACACACTCTGACTACAGTCTCTCTGCGCATGCGTGTTCTTTGACCTAGTTGGCTATCGGGACGTTCCAGTCCGCTAGTCCACCATAACAATTATGATTTTTATACCATGATTTTTATGCCATGATTGTTATACCATGATTGTTAAATCATAATTGTTACATCATGATCGAAATATCATGATTGCACATCCAAGATTGTTTTACCCTTATGTTTATTCCATGATTAAAATACCATGATTGAATACCATGATTCTTATACCATCGTTGTTATGCCATGAGTATTATACCATGTTTGCTCACCCATGATTGCCATACTAAGATTGCTTTAGCATGATAACTATACAAGGATAGCTTTACATTGATTGTTATACCATTATTGCTATTCCATGATACGTATGCGTATACACTGGTTGGTATACCATGATTGGTATACCACGATTGCTATACCATCATTGATATACCCTTATTTCTATACCATTTTTTCTATACCATGATTGATATACCATTATTGTTTTACTATTTTGTGTATACCATGAGGGATATACCATACTTGTTATACCATTATTTCTATACCATGATCGAGACACCATGATTGCTACACCACTAATGCATAGACATCCTTACGTTAGGATAACCTCACTTATTATTCATATATATTTCCCCATTGAGCTGAAGAAGCCATTGTAGGATTTGATTCTATGTACTCGAAACTAGACACACTTGCTTCCTCAAGGAGACTTTTAATATCAAATAGATCTTCTTCTTCTATATCTTAAGGGCCCACGATTAATTTATTGATCATTTTGGCTCCTATGCATGTTGATAGGATTTGCAATGTTGCTGTTCCTGGTGTTGATGAGGAAATTTCACTGATTTCCAGTGCCACTTTGTGAGGGAATCATGCACTAGGGGTTTGAAGGCTTGAGGCAATAGACACAAATGTGTCTAGTGTTGTCGCCTCAACCGTTCCTTTTGAAAGATTGTTCCAGTCCCTGATTAGAGGCAATAGACACAAATGTGTCTAGTGTTGTCGCCTCAACCGTTCCTTTTGAAAGATTGTTCCAGTCCCTGATTGTCTTGGGCAGGAATGAGCAGCTCCTATACTGGCTTCTTGCTGGTATGAGCCGGAATTGCCTGTCATGGCCTCGTCGCTGTCTATGTGCGAGAGAACTTCACATGTAATAATCGCAATGTTATTTATTTGATTGTCCTCTGGACGTGCCGCCTCTATTGTATAGATGAGACTGGAAGAAGGCTATCTGATAGGTTCAGTAAGGCTATCTGATAGGTTCAGTAAGGCTATCTGATAGGTTCAGTAAACAATCTATGTACTAGTGAACACAATAGGCCTTCACCTGCCTCGTACCATTTCAACGGAGGTGAACAAAGCAGCTAAAGAGATGCTTGCAACGCGGCATTGATGGCATCTGCGAGATTGAAGCATGTCAACAAATGATTTCACAGTTATCATATCACCAGTTCAAATTTATCAAATACGCTCGTATATGGCGGTTCTCAAATTCTTTCCATTTCTATTCTCATTGTTGTTTTGAAATCTTAAATTTGTACATTAAAAATACTATATTTTTACGTCTTGTAATCTCATACATAATGTGTGTGGTAAGCATGCCTACGTTTTAAAACAACTGAGCTTACGTCACTACTATACGGCATTTTCGGTTCTAATCGAAGTGCTACTTTGACGCTACTTTGACGCTACTTTGACGCTACTTTGACGCTACTTTGACGCTACTTTGACGCTACTTTGACGCTACTTTGACGCTACTTTGACGCTACTTTGACGCTACTTTGACTCTACTTTGACGCTACTTTGACGCTACTTTGACGCTACTTTGACGCTACTTTGACGCTACTTTGACGCTACTTTGACGCTACTTTGACGCTACTTTGACGCTACTTTGACGCTACTTTGACGCTACTTTGACTTTATTGAGAATTCCTTCAACTTACGTTTTTAAATTTTTTAATGATCTGATAGTCTTTTTGTTTTTTTGTATTCTCTAATAAGGAAGGCATACAGCCGATAAGTAATTTTTGTATTCTCTAATAAGGAAGGCATACAGCCGATAAGTAATTTTTGTATTCTCTAATAAGGAAGGCATACAGCCGATAAGTAATTTTTGTATTCTCTAATAAGGAAGGCATACATCCGATAAGTAATTTTTGTATTCTCTAATAAGGAAGGCATACATCCGATAAGTAATTTTTGTATTCTCTAATAAGGAAGGCATACAGCCGATAAGTAATTTTTGTATTGTCTTATAAGGAAGGCATACAGCCGATAAGTAATTTTTGTATTCTCTAATAAGGAAGGCATACAGCCGATAAGTAATTTTTGTATTCTCTAATTAGGAAGGCATACAGCCGATAAGTAATTTTTGTATTCTCTAATAAGGAAGGCATACAGCCGATAAGTAATTTTTGTATTCTCTAATAAGGAAGGCATACAGCCGATAAGTAATTTTTGTATTGTCTTATAAGGAAGGCATACAGCCGATAAGTAATTTTTGTATTGTCTTATAAGGAAGGCATACAGCCGATAAGTAATTTTTGTATTGTCTTATAAGGAAGGCATACAGCCGATAAGTAATTTTTATTGACCTATTTTTTTCTTTTGAAGTATAAATATTTATTGTTTATTACCTTGCCACGACTTAAACACAGTCGCCCATATTGTTTCATTTAGTTAGTGTTTATAAAATTACTAGTATTAAAATAAATGTTCAAACTTTGGGAACTTAGTCGTACTTATAACTAATTTTCCACATGACTAATTTTACAGACAACTAATTTTCCAGATATCTAATTTTAAAGATAACTAAATTTCCAGGCAACTCATTTTCCAGATAACTTGTTTTTTTCCTGATAACTAATTTTCCAGATAACTATTTTTTCCAGATAACTAATTTTATAATAATAACAACGGTACTAACAAAACCGGTAGAAGCGGTGTTTCAGATATTTGACATGCGTAAGATCAGCGCACTAAATCAGAAAACAAGAAAGTGTCGTAATCCCAACTAAAAACATGCATCTTCCTATAACATAGAATCGCACCACATTCGCAAACATGTACAAACTTATCTTTTCAGAAATTGTGCGTTTTCGTTGAGCTGACAATTTACTTCCTCACCCATTATTGCTAGTCAGTTTTCTATTATTATTTATTTAAGACAGGAAAAAAAATGTATAAACCTTTTGTTAAAACAATGCGAATCCAATTATATTTCAACACCCGGCATTGGTTTCATTTCAATGTCCGGGTTCCGGTTATCATCAAGGTAGGCAATACTCGACATTTCCGGGCATCCGGGTCAACACCCGGCTTAATCCGGGTGTCCTCCAATGCTTGCCGCCTCATCTGCGACCTAGAGTAACGCACGCGATCTTATCTGGCAGAGCTGATACCTCGTTCATCAAACTCAAGACGACATCTGTCATCTGACTCCACAACACACACTCGACAGATGGCAGTGGATTACAGATTAACTTTGTTTAAAGAATTAATCTGGCTAAAGCGTTCATGGATATACAAAAAAAAAAGGACAGATAACGGCCTTAGAGGATCTATCCGATTCTACTTGCAACAGAAGCTTGCCAGAATTGATCACGTTTTCGTCCATTACGTTTTCAGATAATTATTGATCATTTTAATTTCCGGTAGCCGCGGACTGCTCTCTCCTCTATTTGTCAAGTTAAGGCCCTGGCGTTTACCTCATGTTTAGCTGGGCGGGGCACAATGTCCTAATAATTAAAATCAATCCCTTATCAGGAAATATGGTAATCCAGTGGTTCCCAAAATGTGGTCCGTGTGGCCCTAAAGCCCCGTAAACATCTTTTCAGGGGCCTCGCGCCAACTAAAGGAAATAATTTAAATTTAAAAAAATGAACGGAACTTGTCAGACATAGGAGGCTGAGGTGTTGGAGGCTGAGGTGTTGGAGGCTGAGGTGTTGGAGGCTGAGGTGTTGGAGGCTGAGGTGTTGGAGGCTGAGGTGTTGGAGGCTGAGGTGTTGGAGGCTGAGGTGTTCCTTTGGTTAAAAAAAATTGATTCTAAAAGAACCGCTATGAGTCAAAACGTTTAAAAAAATCACTGAATTAATGTTAATCCCATGACTGCGTGATATCTTGCTTCTCGGCCTTAAGCGTAAGTTTAAACAAGTCTTGACATTGGTCTGGTCGTGATCGCTCAAATAAAAATAAAGAGACCCAAAAGGGCAGAGACCAAAAGGGCAGAGACCCAAAAGGGCAGAGACACGAAATGCCAGAAGTTAAAAAAGGAAATAAAACACGAAGGGGCAGAGACACGAAAGGGCAGAGACACGAAAGGGCAGACTTTAAATTAAGTTCTCGTTATATCTGTAATATTCCATTAGAGTAAGATGTACCTGTGTCCAATTCATAAGGATATATATTGCCCCAATAGTATATATATTGTCCAATTACTATATGTATTGCCCCATTTTTATATTTATTGCCCAATCAGTATATGTATTGCACCATTAGTATATGTATTTCCCATTAGTATATATATATTGCAATATTAATATATGTATTGCCCCTAAAGTATATGTATATTACCCCATTAGTATATGTATATTGTCCCATTAATGTATCTTTATTTCCCAATTAGTAAATGCATTGCCCCTATTAATATATATTGCCCATTAGGATATATGTATTGCCCTATTACTATATGTATATTGTCCTATTAGTATATGTACTGCCGCTTTAATATGTGTATTGCCCCATTATTATGTGTATATTTCCCCTTTAGCATATTTATTACCACATTAATATATATGTATATATATAGTCCCAATAGTACATGTATTGCCCAGTTAGTATATGTATTACCACAATAATATATGTATTTTGGCCTATTGGTATGTGTATTGCCCCATTAATATATTTATTGCGCCATTAGTTTTATTATCCAAGGGTGCTGGGTGGCCGAGTGGTCACATTGTGGTGGTCTGGAGTTCAATCCCCACCAAGGCCAACATTCCAAGCATACCGGGTGGATGGGACTCGTTGGCCTTGGAAGGCAACTCATCTAAGAGAAGGCAAACTCTGAATTCAAACCAGGAGCCAAAATGATTCATACATTGATCGCGGGCCCTCAAATATGAAAAAAAAATTGTCACTAAATTTATTGCCTCATTATATTATTGCCAAATTAGTTTCACAATTGCTTATTTAGTGTATAGATTGACCATTAGTTTATGTACAACCTCAATTAGTCCACTGCGACGTTATCATATTTCTTCACTGCTCATCAATATATGTAATGCCCCATTAGTATAAAAATCAAAATCAATTTTGGTATAGTTCCATTAGTAGATATATTGTCACATTAGTATATATTTTGCCCCAAAGCCACATCATTATATGGTGGTTTCTCTCCTTCGTTATATTTAATTTTCATTATATAAGCCACACGAAAAATGATATCTGATTTGGATAAGATACACACAAAAACTTGATTTCTAAAACACTACATAAAAAGAATCAAATAAATTTGTATCCCCAAGTGTCACAAAAATGTGCATAACTCATCACTTGAGGAAACATTCACTCTATAACAGAATGATGTATTACCGAGGTGTGTTTCTTTGCCGACATGTAAATATGTGCTGTTCAAACTTGATGTCGAAAACATGAACAATGACCTTATACAAATCAATATTATTATGTTATCGTGGTCTTTGAAAGTTAAAAAAAGCCTAATAAAAACGATTAAAAATATAAACAGGCCCAGACAATCTTAATTAGATTTTTCTTGACATTTGTCAAAGGGGAAATTAAATCGCCCCAATTCATTTTTTTACCGAACATAGGGACATTTCTTTTCTTTGAAAATTGATCAAACCTTACATCAGATACAAGGCTCACAGTAGTAAATCACAGAGCGAGAACCCAAACTGTCATACACCATTCTGTGTAGGGCTTTGGCCTGCACTACCACATCCTAAACCAGTCCATGTAGTGCTTTGGCCTACACTACCATATCCTAAACCAGTCCATGTAGGGCATTGGCCTGAACCACCACATCCTAAGCCAGTCCATGTATGGCATTGGAATTGACTACCACATCCTAAGCCAGTCTATGTAGGGCTTTGCCTAGACTACCAGATCCTAAACCAGTCTGTGTAGGACTTTGGCCTCCACTACCACATCCTAAACCAAGCTATATAGGGCATTGGCTTGGACTATCACATCCTATCAAGTCCATGTAGGGCTTTGGTCTGGACTATCACATCCTAAACCAGTCTGTGTAGGGCATTGGCCTGGAATACCACATCCTAAACCAGTCCATGTAGGGCATTGGCCTGGACTATCATATAATAAACTAGTCTATGTAAGGCTTTGGCAAAGACTACCACATCCTAAGCCAGTCTATGTAGGGATTGGCCTTGACTACCACATCCTAAACCAGTCTTGGTAGGGCATTGGCCTGGACTACCACATCATAAAACAGTCTGTGTATGGCATTGGTCTGGACTACCACATCCTAAACCAGTCCATGTAGGACATTGGTCTGGACTTCCACATAATAAACTAGTCCATGTAAGGCTTTGGCAAGGACTACCACATTCTAAGCCAGTCTATGTAGGGCTTTGGCCTGGACTACCACATCCTAAGCCAGTCTATGTAGGGCTTGGCCTTGACTACCACATCCTTAACCAGTCTATGTAGGGCTTTGGACTGGTCTACCACACCCTAAACCAGTCTATGTAGGCTTTGCCTAAACTACCACATCCTAAACCAATCTGTGTAGGGATGTGCCTGGACTACCACATCCTAAACCAGTTTATGTAGGGCTTTGGCGTTGACTACCACTTCCTAAAGCAGTCTACGTAGGGCTTTGGCCTGGACTACCACATCCTAAACCAGTTTATTTGGGGTTTTAGCCTGCACTACCACATCATAACCAGTTTATGTAGGGCTTTAGCCTTCAATACCACATCCTAAAACAGTTTATGTAGGACTTTGGCCTGGACTACCACATCCTAAACCAGTCTGCGTAGGGCTTTGGCCTGGACTACCACGTCCTAAACCAGTCTATGTAGGGTTTTGGCCTGGACTACCACATCCTAAACCAGTTGATGTAGGGCTTGGCCTTGACTACCACATCCTAAAACAGTTTATGTAGCACTTTAGCCTGCACTACCACATTCTAAACCAGTTTATGTAGAGCTTTAACCTGCACTACCACATCCTAAACCAGTTTATGTAGGGCTCTTCCCTTAGCTAAAAAAGAAATTAATTCTAGTTTGCTTACAGTGTGTTGAAGTAAATGTAAACAAGACATTTAGAATCAGACACCACTCCACCAAGTTCAAATTTTGAATTAAAAAAAAAGTAATTTCTATTGAAAACAAAGCTCTTGTTTCTGAAGATCTGCGTTGTGAACTTTTATAGCAATAACCGGAGTCGTCCACGGTCAATGCCGTCAAAATAAGTAACTTTAAGAAATGGAAAGAAAAAAAACTGCAAGAACATCCAAACTATTGTAAAATTAAATAAAGTTTAGCGGTTTTCATATCAAATTGTTGTTAATTTACTGATTTCCTTTTAAAAACATTTGATGAAATTGTAAAAGATTTTTTGGACTCTAGCTACAAAATGCAGTTATATATCATGTGTTCGTTTGTCCATCAAATCACATGACTCGTACCATTAAGGTCCACTAGAAATGACCCGCCGGACAGTTGCGGCGACCAAAGGAGCCTGAGTTTCTAGACAGATAAATGCCTTCAAGTTACGCACGTTATGAGCATCCCAATCAGGGCTAAACTTTTACTTTGCGCAACCATTATGAACCGGCGTTACAGACAACATACATACCCAGAGTATTGTTATGTGTATTAATTTGTAGTGTCCAAGGGGGCCCAAAATAAGAAGACCGGGGCCACCTTGGGTTGCACGGTCCCATGCCGGTCACCAGTCATTTCATCCTGGTCCTCTCAAAAGTATGATAACATTGATCCCCCGGAGTCGAATTATACTTAATTTTATTATAATTTCTCCAAGCCCTTAAAGACGTACATATTTTAATAATTAATAACAGGAGTAATGAGATTTTTGACATTGGCAGATATACAGATAACATTTCTACACTAAAGATAAAATAGTGTCAACAACAGCACTCCAACATGATTAGATACTGGCATATTTGTGTATGTTTATGTGTGCACATGTTAGGGATGGTCACCAGGTCTACTCCCATGCAACAGCTGTCACAGGTTTATCAGATACCATTATAACAAACGACTAAGAACAAGCAGTCCGGGAAAATTTTTTGAACGGAGGGCAGTACACGCTTGTGGGGCTTTGAAAAAATGCATGTGACAGATACAAACATATCAGACAACTTTTCTCTTTGGACACCGTTTCGATAGGTGGAAAAATGAATAGAAAATATCTCTTAAAGTTGATTTGTTTATCCCTCGTCATATTCGCAGTGGCGGAAATTTTCATCCTACATTACCATAGAAAAAAATTCAAAAGATTGACAGTTGATTCAGTAAAGACCATTGACCACAGTCCAGTTTTTCGTGCTCTTAAAAACGTGACGTATTTCAGTGCAGAAAAAAACAAAGCCTTCGAGAAGTGTAACCCAGATACATCTGCTGATCGTCAGAGATTATACCGGGATATTTTGAACGGGATTTCCGATGCCAAATTCGGGCGAGTGGACATCGAGCCCGGGGATCTTGCCAACACCGCCCATTACATTTGGTGTGGCAGTAAGCTGTTCCTGTACGAGAACTACTTGAGCGTCTTGTCCATTGTTCGGGTTTACAGGCCCATGAAGATTGTGTTTCACTTCAATCAACTTCCGACGGTGAAAAACCTTTACAATTCGTGGTTTCAAGAGTTGAGGCAATCTCTGCCATATTTGGTCTTACGACAGACGAGTTCCGTGCTCAGGTGCAATTCTTCAGATTCGCTAAACTTCGGGTTGGAACAGTTGGCCTCGAGTATAGGTGGTGGAATTTATTTTGGGGAAAGGGCGATTCTGACCTATGTTCCCAGGAAATGGAAACAGGAGAATTTTTTGACCTACTTAACTCATGGAACAAACTCAAGCGATGAAGTGATTGTATTCGCAAGATATGGATTGGTCGACCATAAGGTCACACTTGAACAGTTCAAAGAAAATGTATATAACGTGTCGTACGAATGTTTATCGGTGGATAAGTTTAATGAGGTAATGACGCAATTAATAATCTTGAAACCAAATGAAATCAGTGACGTATTATCGCCATGTCTGATCGCACCCAAACATCTCTACCCAGAGAAGATCATCAACAACACGACTCCTTTTGGTGGAGTGGCCAGGAGCCTGCATTACGGCAGCTCAGAATTAATGGCCGCCCAACCTGGCAAGGTGCGATTAATTCTTTATTTTATTAATGAAGTAATGGTTTACTCAGAGCGATCAGTGATCCCTTTGGTTGGTGTTTGTGGCACTGTTGGGCTGGGGGAGTTCATCGAATAGATAATCGATTTCTTATCGCCATTCAGAAATTTCTGATCTGAAGATAATCCGTCAGTCTTTGTCATACAATCCATGTACAAGGGCCAGCTTAAAGTTATATGAGGCCAAAACCCTTTGTTAAATGGATGGCATAATGATTGGACTCTTGATTAAATACAAGTTTGAGCAATAGTTGATTTATTTTCTTTGAGATGCGATTTGGATTTTGGATTTGTTCATCCCCGGGTGGGGGGGGGGGGTTGGAAGCATCAGATTTGGGGTTGGACAGTGCCAGTGGCGTATATATTAGGGTGCAGACGGCGGCAGATGTCCCCATGAGCCAGATTATCGGAAGCACAGAAAAGGGCGGTGGTGGGTTTTAATGGAAAAAAACCCCGGGTGGGGGGGGGGGTTGGAAGCATCAGATTTGCGGTTGGACAGTGCCAGTGGCGTATATATTAGGGTGCAGACGGCGACAGATGTCCCCATGAGCCAGATTATCGGAAGCACAGAAAAGGGCGTTGGTGGGATTTAATGGAAAAAAAATAATGGGTTTCTGAGTTTATTGGGAGGGGCTAAAAGTACTGTAGCTACGCCTCTGCCAGTGACGCAAAAAGGGGGGGGTGGATGGGGTGGACCGTCTCAGTGTCAATGTTTCTTTATATGGATGTTTGACTTTTTGAAAAACGACAGAATGTGTTTGTTGAAAGGGAGTGGGGCAACATTTTTAGCCCGCCCATGGTGGCACTAATCGTGTCTATGCCACTCAGCTTTGTATCTATCGGCACGAAATCGGAGATAATTTTTATCGGGAACTAGGGCAGAAATTGAGGATGCCGATGGCTCTTGAGTGGAAGATGGTCCTCCCCATCACACACATCAAATATTTGATTATTTCAAAATAAGATATTCATTTTGGACTAACCCTGAATTCATTGATTGTATTAAATAACATCTTATATTCTGGTGGAGGTTTGAGATTACGGTCTTAAAACCCCGGCTAGTATATTGTTTCCATCAGACTTTTCAGTTCTGGGGATGTAGTTAGCTAAAATTAGGGTTAGGGACATCACTAACTTCACACCAGTACAAAACAAACTGAATGCATTCCAGGTGTAGTGTCCTCAATGTATACTTTATGTTGTAGCTTATTCTCTCCTATGAAATCTTCGCAGTCCCCGTGAAATTTTTGAATAAATTAATATTCCAAAAATGCATTTTAGCACATACCTAACTTAAGTTTTGCAGCTTTCTACACTTAATTACATAAAATTGAGCACACGTAAAAGTATTTTAATAAAAATATTTATCAAAGCATAATGTCATCATATAATTTATTATTGACACCTATCCCTACTTTAAAAGTCATGCTTTTATTTTGAAATATAATTATTTATATAAATAAATTGCAAAATGTTTGACAATTAGCAGGAGCTGCATTACAATGATAGACCTTTACATTAATGTAAACGTAATTTAATACCGCGTTATTTAATTCTTTAAATGTGTAAAAATACGGATATATGCGAAAAACAAGACGTAGTGCAACGAAGAGATCCTGACAGAAACACTGTTTGAGATCCTGAAAGAAACACTGGGAGAGATCCTGACAGAAACACTGGGAGAGATCCTGACAGAAACACTGGGAGAGATCCTGACAGAAACACTGGGAGAGATCCTGACAGAAACACTGGGAGAGATCCTGACAGAAACACTGGGAGAGATCCTGACAGAAACACTGGGAGAGATCCTGACAGAAACACTGGGAGAGATCCTGACAGAAACACTGGGAGAGATCCTGACAGAAACACTGGGAGACATCCTGACAGAAACACTGGGAGACATCCTGACAGAAACACTGGGAGACATCCTGACAGAAACACTGGGAGACATCCTGACAGAAACACTGGGAGACATCCTGACAGAAACACTGGGAGAGATCCTGACAGAAACACTGGGAGACATCCTGACAGAAACACTGGGAGACATCCTGACAGAAACACTGGGAGACATCCTGACAGAAACACTGCTTTGAGACATTAGAACACCGTCTCCATTCTTTAGAAAACCCGTGGGCTGTCATTATTCCATTGTTGCCGAACGTGTAGAAAGTAAGGAGTACATGAAATAAAATAAAAACAGGCCCTTTACAAAAAAACAAAAAAACAAAAAACAAGCTTGACCAAAAATGTTTAAAAAAAAGGTATAATATGAAAGCCCCTCCCCCCCCAAAATCGCCAAGAGTTGTAAAAGCCATATGAATGTACATGTGTACATGGCGTGGAGGCTAGTTTGTGGTTTAAAAAAGAAAAAAAAAAAAAACAGGCCCTTTAAAAAAAAAAAAAAAAAAAAAAAACAAGCTTGACCAAAAATTTTTAAAAAAAAGGTATAATATGAAAGCCCCCCCCCCCCCAAAATCGCCAAGAGTTGTAAAAGCCATATGCATGTACATGTGTACATGGCGTGGAGGCTAGTTTGTGTTTTAAATCAAGGATTGTCTTGATGAGTATTATGGTATATCATTAATGTGTTTGTTAAAGTTAAAACTATTCTGGTTAATGTAATTTCGACCCGGGCACCATAGGGCATATCGCCACGGGCACCATACTGCATATCGCCAAAGGCACCATAGGACATATCGCCACGGGCACCATAGGACATCTTACCACGGGCACCATAGGACATATCGCCACGGGCACCATAGGACATATCACCACGGGCAACATAGGACATATCACCACGGGCACCATAGGACATCTTACCACGGGCAACATAGGACATATCACCACGGGCACCATAGGACATCTTACCACGGGCACCATAGGACATATCGACACGGGCACCATTTGACATATCGCCACGGGCACCATAGGACATATCACCACGGGCACCATAGGACATATCAACACGGCACAATAGGACATATCGCCACGGGCACCATAGGACATATCACCAAGGGCACCATAGGACATATCACCACGGGCAACATATGACATGTCGCCACGGGCACCATAGGACATCTTATCACGGGCACTATCGTGCTTTTTTTTTTTACATTATAAAAAAGTATTATATCCTTACTACATTGTTTGTACATGTCAGCCACCGAACCATAACTTTTGGTTAGCGGGTGGTGGGTGGTGGGTGTTGGGTGGTGGGTGTTGGGTGGTGGGTGGTGGGTGTTGTGTGGTGGGTGGTGGGTGGTGGGTGTTGGGTGGTGGGTGGTGGGTGTTGTGTGGTGGGTGGTGGGTGGTGGGTGTTGGGTGGTGGGTGGTGGGTGTTGGGTGGTGGGTGGCAAGGGATTCCGGTGTTGAAAAGTGTTAACATCCTATCAATTGACATTAACCCAAACCTACCACATTTCAACAAAGGTATCTCCACGGCCCTTATCCCCACCACAACTCCCATCACCCCCCAAGTTTTGGGTCTTCAGCTAAGGTGCATCAAAAATGTATATTTCATATTAATCCTTCAAGAAAAGCTAATTTCAATAGGAACAATTATTCGAATTTCTTTTTATTTTTTTATTTTTGTTGAACATTCAGTTAACTATAATCTAAATAGCTTTTCAATAAAATTAGGTTTTTGTGTGTGTGTGTATAATTGTAACACCCAATTTTAATCACGTGTTTGAGGTCAAGAGATGTGTTGGATAATTTTATAAGAAAAACAAACACCACCAAAAAAAAAAAAACCCAAACAAGTAAATGAAATGATTTGAATTAAACTCTTCGTAAGGTTGTGAAAAAATGACAATTATTTGATCTCATGTAATTCTCACCCACATTCTGACTGCGATCTATGGCTTGATTAGATCTCCTGTAAGTCTCACTCACATTCTGACTGCGATCTATAACTTGATAAGATTTCCTTTAATTCTCACCCACATTCTGACTGCGATCTATGACTTGATTAGATCTCCTTTAATTCTCACCAACATTCTGACTGCGATCTAGGACTTGATTAGATCTCCTTTAATACTCACCCCTAATCTGACTTTCATCTAGGACCCCAATGATCTGATCCCTGCCATCAGCCACCAGATCTCATTGAACCCACAGCCTGGCAAATCAGTTGTTTGGACATTCCAGCATTACCTGAGTGTCTTGTCTGCATTGTATGTTGGAGGTTTCCATAGGTAAGAACTCTGTATGTTGGAGATTTTATAGGTAAGAACATTGTATGTTGGAGGTTTACATAGGTAAGAACATTATATATTGGAGGTTTCCATAGATTAGAACATTGTATGTTGGAGGTTTACATAGGTAAAAACATTATATGTTGGAGGTGTCCATAGGTGAGAACCTTGTATGTTGGAGGTTTCCATAGGTAAGAACACTATATTATGGGTTTCTGCATGGGTAAGAACATATAAGAACTTATTTTATGAACATTTAAGAAGTTTTCAATTTTAAATCTATTTATGTGTGTGTGTGTTGCTAAAAAGGTATGGAGGCTGTTTATAAATGTAATTCATAATTCATCACTTGCATTCACTCCATATTTTTACTTTTTTTTCCGTTCGTAATCTCTTATGTTATAATTAAAACTAAATGGTTTTGTGGGGGAAATTCAAATCAAAATATAAAACAATATTATACGGACACATAAATATCTTTCAAATAATAAATACTGTAAATGGGATTTAAAAAAAAAAAAAAAAAAAAAAACCAAAAAAGGAAATTCTAAAATTTTATGAATCCCTAAAAAAAAAAAANTGCACATTATAAAAATACTTAGTCTGCACATTATAAAAATACTTAGTCTGCACATTATAAAAATACTTAGTCTGCACATTATAAAAATACTTAGTCTGCACATTATAAAAATACTTAGTCTGCACATTATAAAAATACTTAGTCTGCACATTATAAAAATACTTAGTCTGCACATTATAAAAATACTTAGTCTGCACATTATAAAAATACTTAGTCTGCACATTATAAAAATACTTAGTCTGCACATTATAAAAATACTTAGTCTGCACATTATAAAAATACTTAGTCTGCACATTATAAAAATACTTAGTCTGCACATTATAAAAATACTTAGTCTACACATTATAAAAATACTTAGTCTGCACATTATAAAAATACTTAGTCTGCACATTATAAAAATACTTAGTCTGCACACTATAAAAATACTTAGTCTGCACACTATAAAATTGCTTGTACACTATAAAAATACTTAGTCTGCTCACTATAAAAATACTTAGTCTGCACACTATAAAAATGCTTAGTCTGAACACTATACAAATACTTAGTCTGCACACTATAAAAATGCTTAGTCTGTACACTATACACATGTTTATTCTGCACACTATAAAAATACTTAGTCTGCACAGTATAACATTCGAGACATAATCTTCACAATATAAAAAAGTACTGCGTTATCCACCCATATTCTATAAACTATAAAATATTTTGCATTTCATGAGTAATTTACGTGAAATGATATTCCAACCAGGGTCTTTGTCCACGGTGACATTCCGCCTGCTGGCAAATGGTGGGACAAGTTAAAGAGGGAAAATGTCACCTTTGTTTACGTGAGTTCATGTCACCTTTAAATACTCAAGTACATCTCACAGATGTAAACGTGAGCTTTTGTCACCTTTGTATATATGAGTCCATGTCACCTTTTTATTTATGAGTACATGTCACGTTAAACTTTATTAGTTCAAGTCACCTTTGTAAATAATGCGTCATTTCACCTTTGTATTTATGAGTTCTTGTCACCTTTGTTTAAATGAGTTCATGTCACCTTTTTTTTATATGAGTTCATGTCACCTTTGTTTATATGAGTTCATTTCACCTTTGTTTAAATTAGTTCCTGTCACCTATGTAAATATGAGTGCTTGTCACCTTATTATATATAAGTTCATGTCAACTTTGTATAGATGGATTCATGTCACCTGTGTATATGAGTTCATATCACTTTTGTTTATATGAGTCATGTCACTTTTGTATATATGAGTTCCTGTAAACTTTGTATAGATGAGTTCATGTCAGCTTTGAATATATGAGTTTATGTTACTTTTGTATATATATATTTCATGTCAACTTTGTATACATAAAATCATGTCACCCTTTTTAACATGAAGTCATGTCATCTTTGTATACATACATTCATGTTTTAATAAAAAACTTTTAATGACAACATTTTATAAAAAGATTTAATGACAACATTTATTGACAACTATTATTGACAACATTCAATGACATCATTTAATGACAACATTTATTGATAACATTTAATGACAACATTTATTGACAACAACCAATAGCAATATTTAATTACAACATTTAATGACAACATTTAAGGACAACATTTAATGACATCAATTATTGACAATATTTAATGACAATATTTAATGACAAAATTTAATAAAAACATTTATTGACAATATTTAATGATACCATTTAATGACAACTTTTGATGACAGCATTTAATGACAACATTTAAAGGCAACATTTATTTACAATATTCAATGACAACAGTAAATGACATTATTTAATGAAAACATTAAATGACAACAGTTTTTGATAATATTTAATGACAACATTTATTGAAAACATTTAATGAAAACTTTTAATGACAACATTTAATGACAACATTTAATGACAACATTTAATGACAACATTTAATGACAACATTTAATGACAACATTTAATGAAAACATTTAATGACAAAATTTAATGACAACATTTAATGACAACAATTAATGACAACATATAATGACAACATTTAATGACAATGTTTAATTACGATATTTAATAGCAACATATAATGTCAAAATTTTATAGCAACATTTAATGGCAACATTAAATGACAACATTTAATGACAACATTTAATGACAACATTTAATGACAACATTTAATGACAACATTTAATGACAATATTTAATGACAACATTTAATGACAAAATTTAATGACAACATTTAATGACAACATTTAATGATAACATTTAATGACAACATTTAATGACAAGATTTAAAGTCAAAATTTATTGACAAAATTTAATAGCAACATTTAATGAATACATTTATTGACAAAATTTAATAGCAACATTTAATGACAACATTTATTGACAAAATTTAATAGCAACATTTAATGACAACATTTAATGACAACATTTAATGACAAAATTTAATGAAAATTGATAAGGACAACATTTATTAACTAAATTTTTGAAAATATTTAATGACAACAATTAAAGACAAACTTTATTTACAATATTCAATGACAACATTAAATGACATTATTTAATGACAACATTTAATGATAAGATTGAATGACAACATTTATTGACAATATTTAATGACAGCATTTTATGACAACAATTAATGACAACATATAATGACAACATTTATTGACAATATTTAATGACAAAATTTATTGACAACATGTAATGAAAAATTTTAATTACAGCATTTAATGACAACGTTTGATGACAACAGTTTATGACAACATTTAATCACAACATTTAGTGACATCATTTAATGATAACATTTAATGTTAATTTTTAATGACAACATTTATTGACAAAATTTAATGACAATATTTGATGACCACATTTAATGACAATATTTAATGAAAATATAAAACAGCAACATTAAATGCCATATCACCATTATTGAAAAAGTCGTTTTCCAGTAACATCATAATTTAAACAAAAATAAACAGCCAATCATTTCTTTGTATTATTTATCCTCCTTTTATTTTGGTCTCACAGTGACTTTGACCCAATGTGACATTGAACTCACTGTGACAAGGACCTCACTATGACATTGACCTCACTGTGGCATTGAAGTCAACGTGGCATTGACCTCACTGTGACATTCACCTCACTGTGACATTGAACTCACTGTGGCATTGACCTCACTGTGGCATTGACGTCACTGTGCCATTGACCGCACTGTGGCATTGAGCTCACTAGGACCTTGACCTTACTGTGACATTTACCTCACACTTATATAATCGCCATTGTCACATTGACCACATGGCAGTAATTTTTTTTCTAAAAATTAAAAAAAAAAAAAAAACATATTTTCCAGATACCTTTAAACAAGACGCCAAATGTAATCGCCTAATTTGTTTCTGTTTCATTTAGATGGACAACATGGAGACGATCTACCAGCAGAAAGCCATGTCATTAGCTCAGCAATCAGATGCCCTGAGGGCTCTCATACTGTTGAAATATGGGGGCGCTTACCAGGTCAGTAAACTTACCTCAGCTTCAAAAGTTCGTAAATTATTTTAAGTTCATCAAACATCTTATACTATACTATACTATACTATACTATACTATACTATACTATACTATACTAGAAAATCTATCCGTCTTTGCTCTATCTATCTATCTATCTATCTATCTATCTATCTATCTATCTATCTATCTATCTATCTATCTATCTATCTATCTATCTATCTATCTATCTATCTAT
>CAXITT010000275.1:983417-1004116 GCA_964033795.1 Lymnaea stagnalis
GTTAATTATTTCTCTTAAAACAAAAAAATAAAAACAGGAGTCGTTTTCATTAGAACCCCCCCCCCCCCCCCCCACATCTTCTTTTATTTAAAACAGAATAAATGACTGTTATAAAAATGCAATGGTAAAAAATACGTTATCTTATTTAACAGAAGTAATGTATCTTTCCTTGACAGATAATATGTTTCATTAGAGTTTGTCATCCAGCCTGGCATGAAGGATATATCCGGAAGTTCGAGGAAGCTGAAAAACCGACCGGAAATTTCTCATTGGATGAGCCGCATGGTACGTGCATTTTTAATTTCTACTGACAGCAGCCCAATGTCTAAACAAATATGTAATCTTAGTATTTCTTGTTACTGGATTCAAGCGTATACCATATAATTTATGAACACATATGTAAAAAGTAAATTTAAAAATATTTTTAAAAAATAATAATTTTACAAAGAAAATAAATGAAAGCATAGAGTTATTTAAGACCAATCCTGATCTTTTCTCAAATAGAATATTAAATCATGGTTTTAAACAAAAATTACGACATCTAAAACTTGATTGATTTTAAGCGTTAGAGATTGCAACAGTTCAGTTCTAAATATAGATGAAAATCTTGAAACAAGTATCAATGTTGTTGACCATACAATTATACAAAAGCTAAGATGACGTAATTATAAGATTGACAGCGTTAAGACAATCCTGTATAATCTGGTATAATGATTACAACATTGTCAGTGTTATGACAACTGTATGATCTTTTATAACGACTACCACATTAACATGTCATAACTTGCCTGTATGATCTGATATAATTGTTTACCACATTGACAATTTTGAGACATTTATGTATGATCTGATAAAATGGTTCCCACATTTACAATATAAAACATCCCTGAATGATCTGGAATAATGCGTACATTATTGACCATGTTATGATGTTCCTGTGCGATCTGATAAAATGATTACCCCAATGACAGTGCTATGACAGTCCTGTATGATCTGTTATAACGAGTACCACATGAAAAAGTGTTATGACATTTATACATGATCTGATATAATGATTACCTCATTTACAATATTATGCCATTCCTGCATGATCTGGAATAATACGTGCATTATTGACAATGTTATGACAGTACTGTATGATCTGGTATAACGATTACAACAATCACAGTGTTTTGACATTACTGTATGATCTGGTACAGTTCGTACCCCACTGACAGTGTTATGACATTACTGTATGATCTGATATAGTTAGTACCCCACTGACAAAGTTATGACATTCCTATATGATCTGGTATAGTTCGTACCCCACTGACAGTGTTATGACATTCCTGTATGATCTGGTATAGTTTGTACCCCACTGACAAAGTTATGACATTCCTATACCATCTGGTACAGTTCGTACCCCACTGACAGTGTTATGACATTCCTAAATGATCTACTATAATGGCTACCATTTAGCATGCGAGGCAATAATACAAAATTGGGATTTCTTTGGCGGAAGTGTTTCGAACAGTTCAAATTTCTGTCCTCACTCGAAACTTAAAATCAATGTGCCACAAATAATAACAAAAAAGAAAACCTGCCCACTTTCACTTGACTCCTCAAAGTTCGGTCAGCCACACAAAAAATGTAGCCAAAGTAAAAAATGAAAGCAGTGACGTATTTGGATATATTTTGTGAAATCAAGTCGCTGCGATAAAACTGATACTTTATAATAAAAGTTTTTTACTTCTCAACGTCTTTGTACCATATTAATTGATTGTAAAGGTCCAATAATTGTGGAGACCCACCCTTCTATTTGCCACTTCACTCTTAGTCCATTAGCAAGAAATTAATCCAATGTAAGGAAATTTAGTCCATTGTTGGAAAATTGGTCAATTGGTGGGAAGTTTAGTCCAATGTTGGAAATTTGGTTAATTGGTGGGAAATTTAGTCCAATGTTGGAAATTTGGTTAATTGGTGGGAAATTTAGTCCAATGTTGGAAATTTGGTTAATTGGTGTGAAATTTAGTCCATTGTTGGAAATTTGATCAATTGGTGGGAAATTTAGTCCATCCAATGTTCACCAAATTAATATAAATTAACATGTATAATATTTTTTTTCAGCTTTTCATTTTACGTACCCTAAGCCCTGGGAGAGTTTGAAATCGTTCGAAACCGTGAAGAAAGGCACCGACATAGCTGCACAAGTTGGCCAGAGATTAATGGCGGCAGTAGAGAGAGCTGGGAAACTCCATTTATTGGAGGAAGCCACGTGATCCAATTGTGTGAAATTTTTTTTCCGGGGGGGGGGGCGTTTATAAAGACGATTTCTTCTTGTTGTACCAAGGTATAGGTCAATATGAAACTTGTTATAGAAAACCTACTTTATGGATTAATTATAATGAAGCATGGAGGAAAATATCTATAAATAGCTGCACTGTTTATTTTCTAGCTTTGAACCGATGGTTTGATAACACCTTTTCACACAATATACAAATCCACCCACAATGTACTTTGATGTGCTACATACAGTCTTGTTTGGTAAATAGTTCCACGTTTTTCATTTTGATTATTCTACAAAATTAATTATTTTATTTATAGTTCTGCTAACATTTGTATCTTACCACACATTCACACTAAAAGGGGCCAGCTGTAATCTGAAGTCAATCTTCGCCATCCATTAATATTATTTTAAAATATCCACTTAAAGTAGAAAAACAACACATCTATTAACATATATAGGTCGTAAAATGTGGTAAGGGGGAAGAAACTGCAATCTATAGGTGGTAAAATGTGGTAAGGGGGGAGAAACTGCAATCTATAGGTGGTAAAATGTGATAAGGAGGAGAGACTGCATCCCTTTAGGTGGTAATATGTGGTAAGAGGGGAGAGACTGCAATCTTTAGGTGGCAATATGTGGTAAGGGGGAGAAACTGCAATCTCTAGGCGGTAATATGTGGTAAGGGGGAGAAACTGCAATCGTTAGGTGGTAATATGTGGTAAGGGGGAGAGACTGCAATCTTTAGGTGGTAATATGTGGTAAATGGAGAGACTGCAATTGCGTAAGGCAAACAAGGAATTGAATGAAATAAGAAGCCTTCATCAATGAAAAAAACAACAGTAACAGCAGAATTAAATAAAATTTTCTGTCACATTCCTCTTGCTGTCCTCTCGCCTACTTATGTTCTATCCCATTCCTCTTGCTGTCCTCTCACCTCCTTATGTTCTGTCACATTCCTCTTGCTGTCCTCTCACCTACTTATGTTCTGTCACATTCCTCTTGCTGTCCTCTCACCTACTTATGTTCTGTCACATTCCTCTTGCTGTCCTCTCGCCTACTTATGTTCTGTCACATTCCTCTTGCTGTCCTCTCGCCTACTTATGTTCTGTCACATTCCTCTTGCTGTCCTCTCGCCTACTTATGTTCTGTCACATTCCTCTTGCTGTCCTCTCGCCTACTTATGTTCTGTCACATTCCTCTTGCTGTCCTCTCGCCTACTTATGTTCTGTCACATTCCTCTTGCTGTCCTCTCACCTACTTATGTTCTGTCACATTCCTCTTGCTGTCCTCTCACCTACTTATGTTCTGTCACATTCCTCTTGCTGTCCTCTCACCTACTTATGTTCTGTCACATTCCTCTTGCTGTCCTCTCACCTACTTATGTTCTGTCACATTCCTCTTGCTGTCCTCTCGCCTACTTATGTTCTGTCACATTCCTCTTGCTGTCCTCTCACCTACTTATGTTCTGTCACATTCCTCTTGCTGTCCTCTCACCTACTTATGTTCTATCACCTTCCTCTTGCTGTCTTATCGTTACCTTTCAGCTTAGTGTTATTTTTTAATTTGGTTTCGCCTTTAGAGTTGTTTCTTCTGGTTCTGGTTCTGTAACGTTCGTTGCTGCATCCATGTACTGGCATCCTTGTAACGGTTAGGGCTATTATAACAGCTCCTAGCTGATGCCAGGGCAGCCTTGAAGCTTTCGATTGATGTCGAGTTCACAGAGGACTGTTAAGGTTGTTCCATGCTATTATTGTGCGTGGGAAGAAAGATTGTTGATACTGCACTGTGTTGCACTGAAGCACTTTGAAGCATTTGCTGTTGTTTCTGGTGTAATTGTTTATGGGATTGTCAGTGGCGAAGTCCGTGTTCAGTGAGCGTTTTGCTCTGATCAGTCTACCCGGCTTCTGTGGGGGTGAGGTACTTGCCTGCTGGGATGGCCGGCACCAGTCCCATGATCACTTTATATAAGAATGTCAGGCGGAGTCCCTCTCGTCTGTCTTTAAGGGGAGGGATGTCAAATCTTTTTAAGAGGCCAGTGACGAAGCCAGGAGTGGTGGATTTGTAGTAGCGAGCGATAAAACGCACCGCGTTTCGTTGAAATCGCTCCATCGTGTCCACGTCTTGCTTAAGGTGTGGGTCCCAGATGATCGCACCATATTCAAGTAGTGGACGGACGAGTGTGAGATAGGCATTCCGTTTGCAGGAAGTTGGACAGTGGCGCAGATTTCTTCGGATGAAACCTAGGGTGGTGTTTGCTTTTTTTGAAATTTTGTTTATATGGGGTGACCATTTTAGGTTATGGGAGAAGAGAATTCCAAGGTTATGGACCATTGGATACTTGTTGGAGGATTGTCTCGTCTAGTGAGTAAATATGAGTTGATGTTTTTTTTCTTGAGATTGTCATAGTGTATCATTTGGCTTCATTAAATTTCATGCCCCATTTGTCCGCCCAATTCAAAAGGCACTTCAAATCTGTTTGGAGGTGGTTGTGGTCATCATTGTTGTGTATCTCTCTGTAGATAAGACAGTCGTCAGCGAACAGCCGCACTTGATAATTTACTGTATCGGGTAGGTCGTTTATGTGACAAAGAAAGAGAAGGGGGCCTAGAACTGTGCCTTGTGGAACTCCTGAGTCTACGGTGGCTTTCCCTGATTTGACGCCATCCACCACTACTTGCATGGTACATTGTGTTAGGAATGTTGAGAGCCAGGAGTGAAGGTTGCCGGTAATGCCGTAGTGGTGGATGAAGTCGATGAAGTCCTCATGTCGACACGTTCGTTGTTTCGTAGCATTCTTTCGTCAGGTTTTCCCATACTTTTAGTCATTCCTTTCCTCCTAATATGTTGTCACGTGACACCAATATTCGCCATTAAGAAGGGTCTCACGTGACAAAAAATCTCCCCTGTCATCCTCATAAATATCACGTGACACCGCCCCTTTCCCATGGAAGGGCTTTCTGTTAGACTATGAAAAATCACTCATGTAATTATTATATCTCTCCACATTATCTCTCTCCACATTATCTCACTCCACATTATCTCATCTCTGTATAAAAATATTATCAGCTTCAGAAAAAAAGTTCAGAAAATAAACAATTAAAAACTATACCCTTTAAAGCATATGTATAATTTGATAGTCGTGTTATATTTTAATGGACGTACACCTGACTTTGAACGATTCAGCTTCGATTGTGTGTAGTCATGATTTTTACTGATTTTTGTGTTGCCTTTGATTTAATTTTGTTTTAGTGTTGGCTAATGTTAGAAACAGATCTTGTTTAATAATTACACAATTATTTAGTTTGATTGCCTTCTTTCTAATTATTTTGTACATTACTATTTGATAATAATTTTTTTATAAAATTAAAAAAAAAAACAACATTTAAATAAATCAAATGAAAAAGAGTGGATTTTGTGTAGATGACCAAGGGTATTTAAATATAATATTAAGAAAGAATTTTAAAAATAGTGAAAAATAATCGAGTTGCCTCTCTTGTGTATTTTCATCTTCGCCAAAAAACAGTCTTTAAAATTTTTATCTAAATGTAGTATCTGTAAAATCTGTAAAAAATCTTTCTTTTTAAGAAAAGACCCTGTACAAGTACAGGACTATTTAAAAAAAGAAAAAGTAGTAAATAAATGTAAATTCTTCTTGTGATTTTTTCTTGTAATAAAATGTGTGTCATCATAATCAGGAGAAATTTTAACACTTATTTACCTGTGTAAACATCAGGGACAGAGTCCCTGTTGGAGAGTATTCAAATCCACATTTTCTCGTTACCTAAAAGAACGAAATTATTATTATTATTATTATTATCAGTGGAGGTTTTATTGAGCGCGGTACCGTAGCCTAGGGCTGGGCTCACCACGCTGTACATACAATTTAACAAACATAATCATGAACTTAAAAATTAACATACATTAATTAAATTAAACAAAACAAATATTATATTCACTCAACACATTCCAGAACTATTTACGTGTCAAGCCATGGACGGCCACCCAGCAGCATCGTTAATTGGTCGGGGGGGGGGGAAGGGGGAGATCTGTCAGGAGAGTTTAAAGAGATGTGTTTTGAGTGCAGATTTGCTGGCTGTGTTGGTCGGTACGTGTCAAGCCATGGACGGCCACCCAGCAGCATCGTTAATTGGTCGGGGGGGGGGGGAAGGGGGAGATCTGTCAGGAGAGTTTAAAGAGATGTGTTTTGAGTGCAGATTTGCAGGCTATGTTGGTCGGTATATTGCGAATGAGTAGTGGAAGAGTAGTCCATTGTTTGGGGGGCACAGAAAGATAATAAATGATGTTTGTATCAATAAATGATGTAAGAGTCAAGTTTGTATCAATCAATGATGTAAGAGTCATGTTTGTATCAATACATGATGTAAGAGTCAAGTTTGTATCAATAAATGATGTGAATGCCTGCAGTGTACCCATAACCGATGTGGCAGATATGTTTGTATCAATAAATTATGTCAGAGACATTTGTGTACCAATAAATGCTGTTAGAGGTTCGTTTGTACATCTAAGTGATGTATTAATAAATAATCAAGGGATGCTTTTTACCAATAAATAATGTGATTTAGCCTATTGCAAACAAAATGTATACCATTTTTATTTTGTTATTGTTATAAATAGATCGTCCATTGCTTTTTAATGAGTGACAATCCGTCACAAGTAAAAAAAAAATAATAATACAGGGAAAAAAACATTTGAGAATTTTTTTGCAATTAAAAAAAACTTTCATTTTTATTGAATAGTTTAAACCTCTTGGGACGGATGGGCCGATCTATCAGCCCTTGGTGGAGAGGCGAAAAGACGGATGTCCGATCTATCGGCCCGATAATTCAAAGTCTAGAGATTGGCATGCTGGTCTTCGTACCAGGGAATCAGATTGTTTCTTACATATTCCTGCACGTCCCGGTATTGTAATGGTGGCCTGTGTTCATAGTTAACTAGCTATTTTTTTGTATTCCAGAATATTTTTTTTGTATCGCAAGTAATATCATAAAGTTCCAAAATGTCTGAGAGTGACACTGACCAAACTATGTTGATAAATTTGTAGACATTTATACTTGTTACCAAACAATCAAACAATTTATAAATACTCAGATTCCCATTTTGGAAACATTAATAATTAAACAGAAATCAATTTTATAGATTAGATCTAATTAGTATGAATAGCTTCAAAATCTAAAAGAAATATAATTTTTTTTAGTTGTACTCATCCTCATCACAAAAAAATGATACAACTATAACAATAAAGAAAAAAAAAGAAAAGAACAGATTCTGATAAAGAAAAAACTAATAAAAAGACATTAACATAATATAATTTTATTCAGTATGAAAATTATTTCTAGAAAAATTAATATTTATTAATTGCAGATTGCCATTCTGCCCAACTAAGATATCGTATCATCATTATTTTTCCTATTTCTGAAATCCTAAGATCACCGGTTGATCTCATCTAGAAGTGCATCAAGTAATTTGTTTAGTTGACCTATTTGTGCTGTTGGCCAAAGTGAGCCTATGTCAAGATATTCCTTCTAAAGACTGCATTGAAATAATTAATTTACGGCAATGGAAAATCCTTCAAAGCAATGCGTAACTTTTGGGGACCTTTCGGTAGCAGCATCACATTGATCGAAGTTTTAACTTTAAACTGTCTCTCTACCTATTGGAATTTAGTTGTAATATGAAAAAATAGGTCAGGAAAATAGGTACAAATATCCCTGTATTCCTTTTTTTTTTTTTTTTGGGGGGGGGGGGTGCAAAAATGGCTATTAACTTTTTTTTTGGTACAAATCATGCCACTGATTATTTCTTGATACAAACATACAGCTATATCTGTCACATCATTTACTGGTACAAACATATACCAATTATCATTTACTAGTAAAAACATAGTTGTCATATTATTTTTGGGTACAAACATAGGTCTAACATAATTTATTGTTTCAAAGGCAAATGCCTACGGATACATTAATTACAATTGAAGTTCAATGGCTGACTTCCAGATATGTTAGTTACCAAATAATGTTAATTTCTGACATCCAAATGTTAGTTACACTTTAAGTTCAATTTCTGACTGCCAAAATTTAAGTTACAATTTTTTAATATAATATTTTAGGTAATTTGCACAAACAGACTTCATATCTTTTTTTTTTATTTTCCTTTAAGCAATGTAACCTTTGTAAAAGAAATGTTTGTCTTTGTTACAGCTATGTTAACCTTTGTTATAGCTCTGTTAGCCCTTATTACAGCAATTTTAGACTTGGTTATAGCAATATTTTTCTTAGTTACAGCAATGTTAACCTTTTTTAAAGCAATTTTAAATTTTGTTATAGCAATGTTAGCTTTTGTTATATCAATTTAACATTTTCTACAGCAATATTAGCCTTTATTATTAGAATTTTTGCCTTTTTATATCAATTTTAGCCTTTGCTATTAAAATTTTACCCTCGATAAAATTGTTTTATCTTTCTAAAAGCAATGTTAACCTTTGTTACAGCAATGTTATCCTTTGTTACAGCAATGTTAACCTTTGTTACAGCAATGTTAACCTTTGTTACAACAATGTTAACCTTTGTTACAGCAATGTTAACCTTTGTTACAACAATGTTAACCTTTGTTACAGCAATGTTAACCTTTGTTACAGCAATGTTAACCTTTGTTAAAGCAACGTAAACCTTTGTTAAAGAAATGTTAACCTTTGTTACAGCAATGTTAACCTTTGTTACAGCAATGTTAACCTTTGTTACAGCAATGTTAACCTTTGTTACAGAAATGTTAACCTTTGTTACAACAATGTTAACCTTTGTTACAGCAATGTTAACCTTTGTTACAGCAATGTTAACCTTTGTTAAAGCAACGTAAACCTTTGTTAAAGAAATGTTAACCTTTGTTACAGCAATGTTAACCTTTGTTACAGCAATGTTAACCTTTGTTACAGAAATGTTAACCTTTGTTACAGAAATGTTAGCCTTAGCCTTTTGTTGACAAGAATCCTTGTGGTGTGTTGTTGGTGCTGTAATAACCGCTTATTTATTTGTTTTCATAAAGATATCTAAAGCACCGAGTCATCGCATCACTGACTTTGTTTTCTCTGTGTTCAATATTTTAAATCTTTTTTTATATCAAAACACCATTTCCTTGTCGACTCTTTGAAATTCCACAGCCTATAAGGAAAAAGATAGAACATTTTTTTTTTTAAATTTACATTTATTTCACCTCTATTCATGAAATTATTAAAACTTATTTTTAGGGAAGATCCGTTGTCGATATTAGTTTTTTCTCCAAGAATAAAAGCACTCAAACCAATTTTAAAACAAAAATTGCAAGGACAACTAAATATCTAGTCAAAGATTTAAAAAAAAAAATTCACACCCTTAGTTGCCTACTAAAAAGGAAAGAGCGCATCCTTTTGAGATGGGTTGCATTTTGTCATTGTGCACTGAAGTAGATCAATTTCCTGGCCAAAATGTAACTTTAAATCATTTCCATATGTTGGCCTATCTATTTTTAAAACCTGTATAACACACTTAAAAGAATAAGGTGCCAGGCCAGACGTCTTTTGTCTTTAGACGTGAAACGAAGACAATTCTTAGTTAATTAATTTATTGATCTTAATGGATTATTTACCATATCTATTATGATAGGCTAACGTACTTTACTTATATTTATAGGCTACCGTACTATAGTTATAAGATAGTGTACACTATTTATAGATATAGGTTATAGTAATATAGTTATTATTGTTATAGGCTATCGTACTATAGTTATAAGATATTTTACAATAGTTATAGACATAGGTTACCGTACTATACTTATATTTATATGCTATCGTACTATAGTTATAAGATATTGTACAGTAGTTATAGATATAGGTTATAGTACTATAGTTATCATTGTTATAGGCTATCGTACTGAAGTCCTATTTTTAGGCTATTGTACAATAGTTATAGGTTATCGTACTATAATTAATGTTATAGGCTATCGTTCTATAGTTATAGGGTATTGTAATATAATTAATGTTATAGGCTATCGTTCTATAGTTATAGCGTATTGTAATATAATTGATGTTATAGGCTATCGTTCTATAGTTATAGGGTATTGTAATATAATTAATGTTATAGGCTGTCATTCTAAAATTATAAGCTGTCGTCCTGTATAGCTGTAGGCGTATGCCTTATACTATTGAAAATCTAATGAAATTTATCTTGAATAAATAATTTTTTTTGAAAAATATAATTATTTAATTTGAATTTTGAATCATTTTTCTCTGTTGATCTTATGTTATCAATGAACATATTTACGGACCATAAGTAGACGCCTGACTGACACTAGGATTTTGTAGGGTTCTTTCGACTCAACACAGACAATGGAAATGAGGCAGCCATATCAGTTTTCATGTATTCCTAGTGACAGTGGGGTAGGCTATAGCCACACATTAAAAAAAGGCGAAGACGACGATACCCACTATGGCGCCAATTAGCATTGTGTTTTCTTTGCGAAGACGACGCTACCTATTTTAGCACCAATTAGCATTGTGTTTTCTTTGTAGACGTGATTCAGCGTTCACTGTGGAGATGTGTTTCGTCTTGGTAAAACTGACGTAATGTTATTTGCCAAAGTTGTGCCTGCTCAGTGTGAACACTTACGTGCATTACTCTTTCTCACCATGGATTAACCCCGTGGCGTAGCTAGGGGGGGTGGGGGGTGCGGTGGTGCGGACCACACCGGGTGACACCATATCAGGTGTGACACCAAATTGAAAAGCTGCATAATTATAGAGCACGCACTGCTGCTCGGTCTAACCGAATTTCATTATAAAAAAAAGATAACCAACACACTTAAATTGTGCGCACGTGTGACAAGCCAAATGAGTGCGTTATTAAAATGTCTAGGCTGATGCGTCAGAGACGAGGTGACACTACAATGAGGTCAGAAAAATGCAGTTTTGGTCATGATTCAACGCCGACACAAGTGTTCGGTACCATATTTTGATGGTATGTTTATCTAGAGTCTGAGAAATAAAGCTTGCCAACACGATGTGGTCGGGCGATTCTCAGTGCATGTTACAGTACTGAAATACATGACCGCCTGGCCTTCAATTACTATCTGTGTTCGTGCTTGCCATTGTTACACTGTGGCCTTAGTTTAACACTAAAAAGTGAATCGTTGAGGTCGATGGGACGGGACGAGGACGGGGTGACACCAGCCCTAGCTACGCCACTGGATTAACCACTGAGATTTTACTGGCAGCCACAGCCAAGCCGCAGTTTAAACATACATTTACATTACAGGCCATCTGTTACATACATTACAGGCCATCTGTTACATCCCCTGTGCTTTATAAAGGGGAGCTCACTGTGCATTTTTTCCCATTTCAAACTTTCTGTTGTCCTCAGCGTTTTTCATTGTTTTCAGATAATCGATATCCCAGGAAGAATAATCTCCTTGAAGCAACAACATGGCAAGAGAAAGAAAATAAAATGATTTTCCAGCTCGGCTTTTATGAGATTATGTCCACTTTTTCAAGAATTTTTTTTTTTTGGGGTAAAGGGAGAGGATAATATGATATTTATAAAGACTAACCACATTTTGATGGTGGTCGCACAGGACTGGGGAGGGGGGGGGGATAATATGATGCTTTTAGAGACTAACCATATTTTGGTGGTGGTCGCACAGGACTGGGGGGGGGGGAGGGGGATAATATGATGTTTTTAGAGACTAATCATATTTTAGTGGTGGTCGCACAGGACTGGGGGGGGGAGGGATAATATGATGTTCTTAGAGACTAATCATATTATGGTGTTGGTCGCACAGGACTGGGGGGGAGGGGGGAAATAATATGATTTTAAAACAAATCTTCAAGGTCATAAAGGATAAGAGCGCCCTCTATTAGAACTAAATTAAAAATATACCGCTTCAGAAACTCAGAATTTGAGAATCATTGAATCAGAAAATCCTCTGTGGATAAGACATAAGCTACTCTTTCGAAAAAAAAGTTAATCCATCAGTGAAGTCGATAAAGTAAATATAAAAGTTGTCGATAAAGTAAATATAAATAAAGTCGATCAAGTCCTGAAGTTATCCTACATATTTAATCCAAACACACGTTCGTGGACCGTGACGAACTTCCGGGAAACGAGTGCATACATGGTTGTTTATTGGTCATTCCATCGAAAACAGTTGTCTCCAATATTTTTCTAGCAAGCACCAATTAATTTAATTTAAAAGACGAAGCATTACGCACAAGACAATCACATGAGTTTTATCAAATAGATATTTTGGAGATAATAGAGACATTATTAATGGAAGTATACGCTAACACTTGCCCGTCCATCAGAGTTAAACTAAAGCATCTATGGCTAAAACTTTCCCGTCCACCAGAGTTAAACTAAAGCACCCATGGCTAACACTTGCCCGTCCACCAGAGTTAAACTAAAGCACTCATGGCTAAAACTTTCCCATCCACCAGAGTTAAACTAAGGGATAGGCGAGATGAACGACAATGGTGAGAGGTTAGCGGACTTATGTGCCACAGCTGACCTGGTCATAGGGGGGAGCATTTTCCAGCACAAGAGGATTCACAAAGCTACATGGGTCTCTCCGGACATGAGAACGATGAACCAAATAGACCATGTATGTATTTGTAAAAAATTCAGGCGATCTCTCCAAGACGTACGTGTTAAGAGGGGAGCTGATATTGCCTCAGATCATCATCTTCTTGTGGCCAGGATGAAATTAAAACTAAAGAGACATTATACAGAGCAAACAGCATACAGGACTCGGTATAATACCTCCCTCCTGAAGGACCAAGCCAAAAAGGAAGAATTCAGAATCTCACTATTCAATAAGTTCCAAGTCCTACAAGAAATACTTGAAGATGAAACCACCGAAGGAAAGTGGCAAAGCATGAAAGAAACAGTCCAGTCAACATGTCAAGAAGTGCTAGGAAACAGGAAAAAGGCACACAAAGAATGGATGACAGCAGGTACGCTGAATAAAATAGAAGAAAGGAAAAGAAAGAAATCAGAAGTGAATAACAGCCGCACCCGAGCACAGAAAAACAAGTCCCAGAAGGAGTATGCAGATGCAAATAAGGAAGTTAAGAAAAGCATCAAGAGGGACAAGAAGGAATTTGTTGATAAACTTGCTAAAGAAGCAGAGGATGCAGCTCACCAGGGGAACATGAGGGAACTGTTTGATACCATTAAGACGCTGTCAGGGAAATTTAGCAAGGTAGAGAGACCAGTGAAGGACAAAATGGGAAACACCATACCAAGTGAGGAGCAACAGAGAGGGAGATGGAAGGAGCACTTTGAAGAGCTCCTGAACAGGCCTGAACCAAGAAATCCACCAGATATCCAACCAGCCGATAATGACCTGCTAATTGACTGTAATAGTCCCACCAAAGAAGAGATTAGCAGGGCCATTAAACAACTCAGAAATGGAAAGGCTGCGGGACCTGATGGCATCCCAGCAGAGGCACTGAAGGCGGACCTGGAAACCAGTGTGGAAATGCTACACCCTCTGTTTATGAAGATATGGGAAGAGGAGCAAGTTCCTTCCGATTGGAAAGAGGGATACCTTATCAAGATCCCAAAGAAGGGAGACTTAAGCTCCTGCTCGAACTACAGAGGGATCACCCTGCTGTCCATCCCAGGAAAGGTTTTCAACCGTGTACTACTTAACAGGATGAAAAACGCTGTAGACCCTCTGTTGCGGGACGAACAAGCCGGCTTTCGCACCAACAGATCCTGCACGGACCAGATAGCGACACTGCGCATCATTCTAGAGCAGTCACTAGAGTGGAACTCGCCGCTCTATGTCAACTTTGTTGACTATGAAAAAGCCTTCGACAGTGTTGACAGGCAAACCCTGTGGAGATTGCTAAGGCATTACGGGGTGCCACAGAAGATTACTGATATAATCAGAAACATGTACGAAGGGATAAACTGCCGAGTTATCCATGGCCAGCAGTTGACAGATGCTTTCCAGGTGAAGACTGGTGTGAGACAAGGTTGCTTGCTGTCACCATTCCTCTTCCTGTTAGCCATTGACTGGGTGATGAAAACATCTACACAGCAGAAAAGAAATGGCATCCAATGGACCTTGTGGGATCAACTGGATGATCTTGACTTTGCTGATGATCTTGCACTTCTTGCACATACCCAACAACAGATGCAGGAGAAAACAAACATTGTCGCAGCCACTTCTGCTAGCATGGGTCTCAACATTCACAAAGGGAAGAGTAAAATCCTCAAGGTTAATGCCACCAGTACATCACCCATTATGCTTGAAGGAGAAGCCCTTGAAGAGGTGGACAGTTTTGTTTACCTTGGCAGCATGGTAGATAAACAAGGTGGTACAGATGCGGACGTCAAAATAAGGATAGGAAAAGCAAGAGCAGCCTTCCAACAACTCAAGAATGTTTGGGTCTCTAACAACTTAGGCAGCAAGTTAAAAGTAAGGATTTTTAACGCTATGGTAAAACCTGTGCTGCTATATGGAGCCGAGATATGGAGAACAACGGCCGTAAACCTTACCAGAATCCAGTCCTTCATCAACAACTGTCTAAGAAGGATTCTCAGAATTCACTGGCCAGACAAAATCAGCAACCAGGAACTGTGGCAGCGGACTAAACAGAAACCCATTGAGGAAGAGATTCTCCAGAAGCGGTGGAGGTGGATTGGTCATACACTAAGAAAACCTGCTTCTAACATAACAAAGCAAGCCCTGAAATGGAACCCACAGGGTAAGCGGAAAAGAGGCCGTCCAAGAAACACTTGGCGCCGAGAATTGGAGACAGACATCAAGAAAATTGGCCATGAATGGAAGATCCTAGAGATGCCTGGAGGTCTCTCGTAGGTGGCCTATGCCCTTGGAGGAACCGCAGACGCCGACGATGATCGGTGGATGCCCCTCATGGACGAGAAGGCTCAACAACAACAACAGAGTTAAACTAGAGCATCTATGGCTAAATCTTTCCCGTCCACGAGAGTTAAACTAAAGCACTCATGGCTAACACTTGCCCGTCCACCAGAGTTAAACTAAAGCACTCATGACTAAAACTTTCCCGTCCACCAGAGTTAAACTAAAGCACTCATGGCTAACACTTGGCCGTCCACCAGAGTTAAACTAAAGCACCCATGGCTAACACTTGCCCGTCCACCAGAGTTAAACTAAAGCACTCATGACTAAAACTTTCCCATCCACCAGAGTTAAACTAAAGAATTCATGGCTAACACTTGCCCGTCCACCAGAGTTAAACTAAAGCACTCATGGCTAACACTTGCCCGTCCACCAGAGTTAAACTAAAGCACTCATGGCTAACACTTGCCCGTCCACCAGAGTTAAACTAAAGCACTCATGGCTAACACTTGCCCGTCCACCAGAGTTAAACTAAAGCACTCATGACTAAAACTTTTCCGTCCATCAGAGTTAAACTAAAGCACTCATGACTAAAACTTTCCCGTCCACCAGAGTTAAACTAAAGCACCCATGACTAAAACTTTCCCGTCCATCAGAGTTAAACTAAAGCACTCATGGCTAACACTTGCCCGTGCACCAGAGTTAAACTAAAGCACTCATGGCTAACACTTGCCCGTCCACCAGAGTTAAACTAAAGCACTCATGGCTAACACTTGCCCGTCCACCAGAGTTAATTTAAAGAACCCATGGCTAACACTTGCCCGTCCACCAGAGTTAAACTAAAGCACTCATGGCTAACACTTGCCCGTCCATCAGAGTTAAACTAAAGCACCCATGACTAAAACTTTCCCGTCCACCAGAGTTAAACTAAAGCACTCATGGCTAACACTTGCCCGTCCACCAGAGTTAATCTAAAGCACCCATGGCTAACACTTGCCCGTCCACCAGAGTTAAACTAAAGCACTCATGGCTAACACTTGCCCGTCCATCAGAGTTAAACTAAAGCACCCATGACTAAAATTTTCCCGTCCACCAGAGTTAAACTAAAGCACTCATGGCTAACACTTGCCCGTCCACCAGAGTTAATTTAAAGCACCCATGGCTAACACTTGCCCGTCCACCAGAGTTAAACTAAAGCACTCATGGCTTACACTTGCCCGTCCATCAGAGTTCAACTAAAGCACCCATGACTAAAACTTTCCCGTCTACCAGAGTTAAACTAAAGCACTCATGGCTAACACTTGCCCGTCCATCAGAGTTAAACTAAAGCACTCATGGCTAACACTTGCCCATCCACCAGAGTTAAACTAAAGCACTCATGGCTAACACTTGCTCGTCCACCAGAATTAAACTAAAGCACTCATGACTAACACTTGCCCGTCCACCAGAGTTAAACTAAAGCACTCATGACTAAAACTTTCCCGTCCATCAGAGTTAAACTAAAGCACTCATGAATAAAACTTTCCCGTCCATCAGAGTTAAACTAAAGCACTCATGACTAAAACTTTCCCGTCCATCAGAGTTAAACTAAAGCACTCATGACTAAAACTTTCCCGTCCACCAGAGTTAAACTAAAGCACCCATGGCTAACACTTGCCCGTCCACCAGAGTTAAACTAAAGCACTCATGACTAAAACTTTTCCGTCCATCAGAGTTAAACTAAAGCACTCATGACTAAAACTTTCCCGTCCACCAGAGTTAAACTAAAGCACCCATGGCTAACACTTGCCCGTCCACCAGAGTTAAACTAAAGCACTCATGACTAAAACTTTCCCGTCCATCAGAGTTAAACTAAAGCACTCATGACTAAAACTTTCCCGTCCACCAGAGTTAAACTAAAGCACCCATGGCTAACACTTGCCCGTCCACCAGAGTTAAACTAAAGCACTCATGACTAAAACTTTCCCGTCCATCAGAGTTAAACTAAAGCACTCATGACTAAAACTTTCCCGTCCACCAGAGTTAAACTAAAGCACCCATGACTAAAACTTTCTCGTCCACCAGAGTTAAACTAAAGCACTCATGACTAAAACTTTCCCGTCCACCAGAGTTAAACTAAAGCACTCATGACTAAAACTTTCCCGTCCACCAGAGTTAAACTAAAGCACTCATGACTAAAACTTTCCCGTCCACCAGAGTTAAACTAAAGCACTCATGACTAAAACTTTCCCGTCCATCAGAGTTAAACTAAAGCACTCATGACTAAAACTTTCCCGTCCATCAGAGTTAAACTAAAGCACTAATGACTAAAACTTTCCCGTCCATCAGAGTTAAACTAAAGCACTCATGACTAAAACTTTCCCGTCCACCAGAGTTAAACTAAAACACTCATGACTAAAACTTTCCCGTCCACCAGAGTTAAACTAAAGCACTCATGACTAAAACTTTCCCGTCAATCAGAGTTAAACTAAAGCACCCATGGCTAACACTTGCCCATCCATCAGTGACATGGCCGGCGCCTAGTTCACCTAATGGTTAAACCGGGCCTGATCAGAGTTAAACTGAAGCACCCATGGCTAACACTTGTCCATCCATCAGTGACAGGGCCGGCGCCTAGTTCACCTAATGGTTAAACTGGGCCTGATCAGAGTTAAACTAAAGCACCCATGGCTAACACTTGTCCATCCATCAGTGACAAGGCCGGCGCCTAGTTCACCTAATGGTTAAACCGGGCCTGATCAGAGTTAAACTGAAGCACCCATGGCTAGCACTTGCCCATCCATCAGTGACAGGGCCTGCGCCTAGTTCACCTAATGGTTAAACCTGGCCTGATCAGAGTTAAACTGAAGCACCCATGGCTAACACTTGTCCATACATCAGTGACAGGGCCGGCGCCTAGTTCACCTAATGGATAAACCGGGCCTGATCAGAGTTAAACTAATGCACCCATGGCTAACACTTGTCCATCCTTTAGTGACAGGATCGGCGCCTAGTTCACCTAATGGTTAAACCGGGCCTGATCAGAGTTAAACTAAAGCACCCATGGCTAACACTTGCCCGTCCATCAGTGACAGGGCCGGCGCCTAGTTCACCTAATGGTTAAACCGGGCCTGATCAGAGTTAAACTAAAGCACCCATGGCTAACACTTGTCCAAAAAATTATATGTATCACAAATGCGTTTTTGCCCCTAAAAGACTCAAGACACCCTTCGTTCATCTATCTATCTATCTATCTATCTATCTATCTATCTATCTATCTATCTATCTATCTATCTATCTATCTATCTATCTATCTATCTATCTATCTATCTATCTATCTATCTATCTATCTATCTATCTATCTATCTATCTGTCTGTCTGTCTGTCTGTCTGTCTGTCTGTCTGTCTGTCTGTCTGTCTGTCTGTCTGTCTGTCTGTCTGTCTGTCTGTCTATCTATCTATCTAAGAGAAACTCAATAGATATATATTTTGAAAATAAAATTTTCACTTGTGTACAATGATTTGCTTCGATGTCCATGGGTATAATTATTTAAATGTACTTAGTTTTTTAACGTTAATCATTTTTTTCTTAATTCTTAAAAGAGAATATAACATCTATTTTCACAACTATAATATCATTGGACTTAAAGATATTGTCATCCACGTAAAAATGTACACACCCTATTTCCTACCCCCGACATATTAGAACCTAAGAATATTAATTGTTTGTCAAATTAATTCTGAGGCGTACCTTGTGTTGTCTTTGGCAAATGAAAGTGTCTTATTTCTCCTCTGCCTCCCCCCCCCCCAAACAGAGTTTAAAAAAAATCATGCATGGGAATGTAATCTTTTGCATTTCATCTGCTTTGTTCGTATTTGAAAGGTTGATGATGTGCATTTGTGAATGCTATACGGCTTTGTCGTTTCGCTGAACGGATTGAATTAAAGGCGTTTTCTTATTAAAAGTATATTTAATGTTTACATTTTTAACATTGTTTAAATTTGATAAAAGTATATTTTTGGAATGAATAAAAAGTAAAAACTTACAAAATGTTAAAAATACACTGCTTAAATTTTATTTAATTTTAGAAAATTGTACCAAGCAATCAGTTATATTTAATTAATTTTACTTTTAAGATGGGGAAACACATTATCAATTCTTGTCACGCACGGTTATAAAATCAAAGAAACTTAGAACTGTGGCTAAAATAGGCATTCACGCTATGACGTTATTTGCTTATTTATTTATATTTATTTTATTTTATTTCGCAATTGTAACAACGCACTAAATAACGCACTAAATAACGCACTAAATATAACCGATAATTGGGTTTTCCCGCTAATGAAATTGCGATGCAATTCCTTGATCAAATTTGTATATTAATTAATTGCATACATTTTACATTGAGATAAAATGCTTAAGATAGTTATTACTTTAAATGTATTTGTAATTTAGAATGTTCATGCTTAGCTTTTACAAAAATAAATGCATATATATAATATATTTTTTGCGCTTTTAAATGTATTTGATTTTCGTAAAATAATTGAAAATAACAATGATTGTTTTTAAGTATCTGAACCTATCTAACTAATTTCGGTTCTTTGGAGTTACGGTCAGCCTAGCTCATTCTTAGGAATATACCTTCTTTCAAACATAGATAATTATATGTCCAAAAATGTATTTTATTAATTATTGTACAAACCAATTCTTCATACAGTGAACGTCTCTTTATTTCAAAAAAAGGACACCATCACTAACACACTGTTAACGACGCGTTACGTAAACTTTTGCCGTCAATGAACTTTAGCTGACCCCAAGGTTCTGCAGCTCGTTTGGGCCTGGCTATTAAAAATAGTCGTTCTTGACCTTGTTTAGAAATAAATAAAATCTAATCGAGAAAGGAATTTTATGTGTAAGCCCGTTTTGGCAATGTCTCAGAAACATACTAAAATATAAGCCTCTAAAGATTGATTGAGGGATGAGGATAGAGACTTGCTATACGTTAGAGAGATTTGTTTGGCATTATTTTCCGTGTGTGTGTATTTATCTTTTTCATCATTGTACCGGTGCAAGTCATCACTGTATTGTAAGTCAATAGCTTTGGTTTTTATTTGATTTTGTAATTTATTAATAACTTAATAGAATTCTGCATTTTATTTAGCCCTACTTTTGGTATCGTTCTCTTTATTATTGTATTTATTTTAGGGAAGCATTATTCGCAGATATCTGCGAATAATGTTGAGCGTTATCGGCAGACCGAAATCTTCGTGAATAATGTAGAGCGTTATTGGTAGATAGAAATCTTCAAATAATGTAGAGCGTTATTGGTAGATAGAAATCTTCAAATAATGGAGAGCGTTATTGGTAGATAGAAATCTGCAAATAATGGAGAGCGTTATTGGTAGACAGAAATTTTCAAATAATGGAGAGCGTTATTGGTAGACAGAAATTTTCAAATAATGGAGAGCGTTATTGGTAGACAGAAATTTTCAAATAATGGAGAGCGTTATTGGTAGACAGAAATTTTCAAATAATGGAGAGCGTTATTGGTAGACAGAAATTTTCAAATAATGGAGAGCG
>CAXITT010000276.1:39753-62120 GCA_964033795.1 Lymnaea stagnalis
GCAGAAATAAAGAGGGTGTGCGGCCCGGCAGAAATAAAGAGGGTGTGCGGCCCGGCAGAAATAAAGAGGGTGTGCGGCCCTGCAGAAATAAAGAGGGTGTGCGGCCCGGCAGAAATAAAGAGGGTGTGCGGCCCGGCAGAAATAAAGAGGGTGTGCGGCACTGCCAAAATGTTAAGAACCACTTTTTGATCGATTAGATCTTCCCTTACCTTAGCAGCACCAACCCCACTACATCTTCCCCCACATCGTTGAGCAGTACAAGAATTCTAACGGTTATCAAACATATAGTACATCATCTCCATGAAACATCGATGCTACATCCCAACAAACATCACTTATACCACCCTCCATGAAACATCTATTATACCACCACCATCGAACATCTTTGCTAACATCCCAACAAACATCTATCATGCCATTTCTATCAAACATCTTTTATACCACCCCCCCCCCTTATGCTTCCACCCCCACCCTTATAATGTTTACATAGTTTGCATCATCTCTGACCACTGACTCCCCTTAGCCACAGTTGTCTCCCATCATTTTGTGCCGCATGTTTTATTCATACTTAGCTTTGTCATGTCCCCTGGCTCTGATCGCTTCTCTCCCCTTAGTCTTTGTAGATACGGAATTATTACAATAGTTTGTATCATCTCTTGTGACTGTGTGCGACATATCAACTTTTGATGGCCTACTTTTAGTAGTCTATCAGAGTGCCTTATCTTTTTCATTGTTTCAGAGTGCCTTACATTTATCATTGTTTCAGAGTGCCTTATCTTTTTCATTTTTTCAGAGTGCCTTACATTTATCATTGTTTCAGAGTGCCTTACATTTATCATTGTTTCAGAGTGCCTTACCTTTGTTATTCGTGTCGTTGGGCAGAATAGCATTACTGAAATTAAAAAAACCAAAAAAACATTGAAATATCGGCCAATTTTTTAAATTTTCAATTTTGAAAAATGACCTTTACGACGTCATATGATGGAGTCAATGTTATCCGTCTGCAGGAGTTAGACGCAGGGAACATTATCAGGGCACAGTAATCTGGGTTCAAACCCTAGCCAATAAGTCAATAAGGTCAATTTTAAAAACTGATCAATAATTTTTGTGACGTGTTAGCCAAAACAAAAACAAAAAACAAATAAATAAAAACATCAAAAAAGACACACACGATGTCTCGGATGTATATGATGCTTGTGTAATGATTGGGAGACATCGTCCCGGCCACAGGAAACAGGAAATGACATGGCACATACATTAAAAAAAGATGCTCATCTCCCTTTGAATAGATACAACTTGAAATTGCCAGATTGGCGCCCCGGGGCGCAATATGACGTCAACCAGTGCGACGCTGAACTCTCAAACCACACACGTACTCCCGCATTTATGAATTCCCCTCAAACCACGCCCCCCACGGGCATTGCCACAATGACAAATCTACTCACCTGCACAATCTCGACATATGACATGAATGTGGGGCACTGCTGGACGTTCAACTAGAATTAACTTTTCAATTATCTCTTCCACTCCCCACCACCCCCACACCAATTTTAAACATGTTGAGAATGCGCTTTTTAAACTTTTAATTATTTGATGCACACGATGGTGCGCAATCAAGAGTTGTAGATGAAAGGCTGATCCCCATGGTCTTATTGGTCCATAAATAAAATTTGCGACTGCCCCCCACCCGTCCCCAATAATAATTAATTGATTTAACTACTAATGTTATTCCCCTTAATACATGACGTAAAGAAAATATAATTTTAGTTATAAAATATAGTCGGACGAAGAGTCACTTTAGATCAGTGGTTCCCAGCCTATTACTTTGTAGTAGCAATGATATATTACTTGTTCTGTAGTAAACATGATGAAGTATTCGGTCCATGTGAAAGTGTATTTTTTTTTAGTATGTCTGTATTGTCCAGGGGCTCTTTACCCGCTGTCGACAGACCTTTTAGGGTTCCGTGTAATTTTTCAGGGGATACTAGTGCTGCATTTCATCGAAATTATTTTAGTTGCATTTAAAAAGCTATTTTCTAAGATGGGTCCCGTGGCCTTCGTCTTACTGGCAAAGGGGTCCATCCCTATAAGAAAAAGGTTAAAGAACCCCTGATAAATGAAAATGTCTATCCCGTGCCAGGTCGATAGGTTTACGGCCACAACTAAAGGGGTCCCTCGGCCACAACTTAAGTGCCCCTACTTCAAATTAAATCCCTTCTGCAATAAAACATAAAGAGACCATAGCTTCAGCCAGACATACAGTTATATGGACCAGCGTACGTTATAGCTCGAGGCGAGCAGACGACAGATATGGTAATGGGGGTAATAAAGCTTCTCGTGCAATATGGCGCTCTGCTACACTGCTACACTGCTACATCGCTACAAAACTTTATGGGGTGCTACGAAAGGGAAGCGGACTGTTCAGGCAAACGCTTTTTTCAACTCACATAAACTCAATCATAACACATATTTGAGGCACACACGAATTGGCTTGTCAGTCATGACCAGAGGCGGAACCCAGTAGGGTTGTGGGGGTGGGAGGGGGGGGGCTCGAGCTTACTAGAAGTAGAGCTATTTCAGATAATCATAAAGTAGAAAACAGTACATTCGGACACGCCAAAGCTTAACTCAAATTGGGTAACTGCTTTGATAAAAGACATAAGACTGGGAACGTGAAAGGCGCTTTGGGCCGTGAACTAAAACATACACCATATTTTGTTATGATATATATGCAAATGTGTGTGTAGCAGAGCCGTTTTAAAGATATGACGTCATGACAGGGACGAATCTCATTATTTATTCTAACCAATAACCGTTATCGTCAAAAAAGATTTCCGACATAAACAAAAAATGCGCCCCACTCTAATAATTAGAGAGTCTTTTGATTCTTTGTCATAAAGCTTTTAAAAACAAAAAATTGTAAATGTTATTGGGAGGAGTGAAAGCAGCGTCGGAACGTCTGTGATGCCTTCCAGAAGAAAAAAAAAGGGGGGGGGGGGTGGATCTGGGTTGAGCAGCAGCTATCACCCCCCTACCACCACCACTACCCCATCCCTCATATTATTCCACCTGCAGCTTACAATTTAAAAAAATGTCCCATGACGCGCATGGGAAATAAGCGGTTAAAAATTGAGCACGTTTTGGGGGAGCAAGATACAGCAAATCTATAAACATTACAATATTTTATATCTTTTAATGATAGGCATTACATCGTGCAAGGGGTGAAATGAAATTCTCAGCTATCTCGTTCATAAGCATAAGTGCCATATATACAGGCTGGCGTTCCTGAGAGGAAGGCAAGATATGTTTCAAGAAAATAGATTTCATGATTAGTCTTATCACAGATTTCAAGGTTGCTGCTCGTGGCGTGGCCGCGAATATCCATCAGATGAAGTCTCGCAAGAGCCTCAGCTGGGATGCTCAACACAATAGAGACTCATGCAAGTATGAGCCAGATGGTTTTTGGCTGTTCAGATTTGCTCCCCCCACGATTTTAATTTATCACCGCATATATTGATGACTGGTCTTGTGTCTATAGGTGATAGTGGCGTGCTGTGTCTTTAGCTTATTGTGACTTGTGTGTTTATGGCTGATAATGACATTGTGTGCATAGCTGAGGATAACACGGTGTGTCTATAGTTGATAATTGCAGTGTGTGCCTATAGTTGATAGTGTGTTAGTGTGTGCCTATAGTTGATAGTGTGTTAGTGTGGGCCTATAGTTGATAGTGTGTTAGTGTGTGCCTATAGTTGATAGTGTGTTAGTGTGTGCCTATAGTTGATAGTGTGTTAGTGTGTGCCTATAGTTGATAGTGTGTTAGTGTGTGTCTATAGTTGATAGTGTGTTAGTGTGTGTGCCTATAGTTGATAGTGTGTTAGTGTGTCTGTAGATGACGGTGTGTTAGTGTGTCTGTAGATGATAGTGTGTTAGTTTGTATGTAGATGATAGTGTGTTAGTGTGTCTGTAGATGACGGTGTGTTAGTGTGTCTGTAGATGATAGTGTGTTAGTGTGTCTGTAGATGATAGTGTGCTAGTGTGTCTGTAGATGATAGTGTGTTAGTGTGTCTGTAGATGACGGTGTGTTAGTGTGTCTGTAGATGATAGTGTGTTAGTGTGTATGTAGATGATAGTGGCATCGTGGCATTGCTGAGAGGGACGCTGCGTGTCTATACATCGCCCATAGACACGCCATTGTTTGGTCCGCAATGACTAACCGTGTGGCTATAGCTCAAAGCTAGAGGTTTATGTATAGCTCGTACTCAAGTCGCTGCTGCAGGCGATCAACGAACACAGTTTCAATCCAACACTGACATCAAACTACCGGCTGTGACCTCAGGTAACATTGCTTGAAGACAGATGTCTGATTTAATCCATGCCATCCTCTTGAAACTAATAATAACCATTGTTTATTGGGCCGAAGTAATCTATAACAAATCATGCTCTGGTCCTGCAGTGCTTGTGATCGAAATTCTGTGACCCTGAAGTCAACCCCCAATCCTGCCTTAGAAACACCCCCCCCCCCCCAAAGTACGGTTCTGAGTGACGATGGGTCCGAGCGACTGATAAATGCAAGAACAATGATGGAAGTAACTCACGCACGCTTGGTGCTAGAGTTAACGGCCTTGCTCCTTTGAGCGCACAACGTCACTTCCTCTTCTCTTCCATGATGACAAAACTGTCTCGGACGTCAAGAGGACGCAGTTCACGGCCAAGTCACCCATCACGGACCCATAAAGTCATATTTCTGTTGACTCCTGCCGAAGCCATACCGTGTCAACGACTCCGCAGTTCTGTCCCATAAAGAGTTTATAGTTACTTTTTTTTTTTTTTTTATAAGCTACGACAACTCTTAAAATTTACCAATAGCTATTTCAAACAACAAGTGCATGAAATAAATAAAACCAACGAATAATTGGAAGTCTGCTCACTTTCTTTGAATTTAAAATATATCGTTTGGCATCCTTAACCCCAAATCCTGTTTTTTTTTTTCTGCCAGCTCTTATGGCGGTCAATCCTGGCTGGAGTCGCAGTACCTGCAAAAATTAAAGGAAAATACACCAGAGACAACTTGCCTCTTTTAAACATACTAATTAGGTGTTATTATAATTTGCGCACCACATCCTAGAGTCAGAACACTTTGAGGCTAATGTGAATGGATGAGTTGGGGACCTTCATTTTTGTTACTAGAATCTGATTGGCTCAAAGAAGACAGGGTTAGTGTCGAGAAGTGATTATTCTGTATGGCCACGTCTTTCACTTCATTCCGTTCGGCAGTACATCATACAGCAACAGTCACCAATGCAACAAACATCAACCGGTTTGTTGTAAACAAAAGTTTATTTAACCACACTTCACAAACCAAGGTTGATACTTAATGTTGGAGCAACAATCGAATTCACAACAGTCAATGTAGCACATCCGCCATCTATCTTCTCTAACCACAACTAAAACTAACGCGTCACTTCCCACTACACAATGACGTCACAACACTCTCACACAAACGATACGGCTGCACATAAAATCTCTAACTAACATCTTTTCCCTATCAAACATGACAACAACGCTCTACACATAACAACAGTGATTCTCATACCCTCGACAGTTAGGAGGCAATGCTTACGCTTTCTGTTAAGCCTGGTTCATAAAATCGACTATTCATTCTTTAATTACTTTAAAGATTGATTGATTTCTATTGTTTAAAAAAAATCGATTATAAAAGCTATTGCCAAATAGCACTAGGCACAATTGAAATTCTCAGTCGAAATTACGATATATATCTATAGTTCCAACGTTCTAACTCAGCCGTACCATATCTACGCATTCTTACAAAAAGAGTGAAAGCCATTCAAATTTATGTTTGGGAAACAGTGAATAGCCTTCATATTATCACCGATTATCCGCACAATTATTTTCCGTGCACTTTTATTAACCGTATACTATCTTGGTTGAAAGCTGAAGAGCCGAGGTCAAGATAGACACTCGGGAAAACCCTAAAATGGGAGATAATTAACAGAAAGAGGAAAGAAAAAAAGCCCAGCAACTTTGAATAAATTTTGATAGAAGAAAGTTCATCGAAGTACAATGAAGAGTGTCTACACTGCAGAAAGTCTACAATGACGAATGTCAGCAATGAAATGGAAGATAAATGAAAAAGTGCGAAGAGTTAAAGGAAACAAACCAACTTTTGACTATAACTGTGTATGATGCGGCTTAGCTGTTTACCAGATCATGTGCATGAAAATGTTCTGAAATCGCAGAGTTTCCTAATGCCAGATGCTAGAGAGATCAAAGGGCATGGCTGCGGAGTGATACGTATGGAGTGTGAGAAGGACGGATACAATGAAGGAAGGAAAAAAAGGAGAAGAAGAAATGAGTCTTAGAAAACACAGAGACCGAGAGAGAAACAAAGATTGAGAAAGATATACACATACACAACATAAATACAACGGAATGTAAATAAGGCATAGACTAGACACATGTCCATGTCAAGGCGTCCGGTATACGAAGACGCCAAACAATAGAGATACGTCCCAGCAATGGACACACGCAGTGTCATGATAACAGACCGCTTATCTTTAGCCAACAGATTTTTCATGCCCTCGTATTCCCGGGATAGAGAGTCAAGGACTCTTGGAGCGGCAATCGGAGGTCTCGGGCATGGAGTCAGGACTACATAGGTCTTTGACATGGAGTCAGGACTGCATAGGTCTTGGACTTGGAGTCAGGACGTACAGAGGTCTCGGACATGGAGTCAAGACTACATAGGTCTCGGACATGGAGTCAAGACTACATAGGTCTTGGACTTGGAGTCAGGACTACATAGGTCTTGGACTTGGAGTCAGGACGTACATAGGTCTCGGACATGGAGTCAAGACTACATAGGTCTTGGACTTGGAGTCAGGCGTAAAGGTTTTGTCATCTAGATCAACGTTCACCAAACGGTGGTCCCTTGAACCGGGGCCGGTCCGCGAGTCTTACGTTACCGGTCCAGAGAGCATGAGCATTGATGTTTAAATAGAAAGAAAACGTAATTAATAAATCTGGCACCGGTCCCTGGTGCAGTTTCGAAACTAGTCCGCCGGTCCGTGAAACTTAAAAGTTTGGGAAACGCTGATCTAGATGACCAAAATAAAAGTTCATACGGACCTGGAGAAACACATCTACTTCGAAACAGTTTATTCTACGATCCGTCAAACGTTGATAGATTTGACCACTTACTTGGCTTATTAACATTAACAAGCAGTGAGATGTGGCCTCATATATGTTCAGTAAGACAATATGTCAACTTGATATGATGAAGTTTATATGCAGGATTTGTCGTTTTTTTAAAAAATGGATTGCTCAATCAAAACATTTTTTTAACGAAAGAATTCAGAGATACATTCGAAGACATGCTTGTCCGAATCCAACGCTTGCCGAAAATTGTACGATACCAACTAAGACGCGACTCCGCAGTGAGACAACTTAGACGCGACTCCGGAGTGAGAAACGATGATATATTTAAGCATGCCATATTGCTCGCATCACGCTGTTTTGTGAGAGTAAATCAGTCGACCGTGATAGCGACCAGTGGGGGTGGGTGAGACTCTGAGGGGAGAAAGCCAGAGAGAGACATAGATAATGCCGGGAGATAGCCAGGTGTAGTCTGGACTCTCGGTAGACTCGTGGGGCCGATAATGAGAGAAGCGCCCCACTGCAGGGAGCTTGAAACAGAAGGAATCAATCTTCACCTTTAACCTATTGCGGTCTGGGGGCCATAGCGGTTCTCACGTTGTCCTAAAGTACGAGTTTTGTAAAGTTCGGTTTTCGTTTTGTTCTATCGGGAAAAAAATGTGTATTACAAATTATCTGCCATCCTGCTTGCTTACCCCAAGGCCATCACGCCATTAGCCGGTCTATTAAAATATTTCACCAGTTGACAAGAATTTGGTGAAGTAGAATCTAAGTTAGACTTTTGATATCTTAACGGATTGCTGTATATTTAATATACGGTTTAGCTATATATTTAATAACTGAAAATTTTGGAGAAAATAGGGTTAAAGATATGAATAAAGGCAAAAGAATGTAGTTTACTTTTTCTTTTGTTCAGATACCCACTTGTAATGGATCTCATTAGTAATACCAGGATGATATTATAACTTTAAAAAAAATATATTAAAATGAGAACCACTGTGTTACTGTAAACCCATTAATCTGTCTCGTTCAGAAAGTCATCCTTCTCTTTGGCACTCGCCACTGTCTCGTCTGAGATTGTTGTTAATGCAATTGACTATACATCATGGTCGCCACCACTCGCCGGCCATTGTTCTTCCTGGTCTTTCTTTGTTGAACTTCACCGTGCGCCCCAGATGGCGGGTTGGCGGGAGGGGGTGGGGTAGACGTGGGTAAGTGGATGGGGGGGGGGGGTTGAGCGACTATTGACATTAAGCGTAGACGCTCGCTTTTTTGTTTATTTGATCTTCATAAGACAGGCAGAGGGTGGTTTCATAGATCAAGGGACTTTGTTGAACTTCACCGTGCGCCCCAGATGGCGGGTTGGCGGGAGGGGGTGGGGTAGACGTGGGTAAGTGGATGGGGGGGGGGGATTGAGCGACTATTTACATTGAGCGTAGACGCTCGCTTTTTTGTTTATATGATCTTCATAAGACAGGCAGAGTGTGGTTTCATAGATCAAGGGTTCTCGGCCTTTTCGATGCAATGTATAGTAGGTGCATTGTTTGATCGCCCTAATCCATTATGGCGCCCTAACACGCTCTAAGCTAAAGGATCTTTTTAAAGACCATTGTAAAATAGCAGTACCAATGCCCACATACGCTGGCCAACAAACTTCACAATAGGCGACGAGAGCAAAGTCTAGAGAACCCCTGCTATCAATTGCCTTTACGTCACACCTCTTGTCTGTGTTTCAATATGTTGTTGTTACTGTAAGAGTAATAAGGATGTTCTCTTGTCTGTGGTTCAATATGTTGTAGTTACTGTAAGAGTAATAAGGATGTTAATCAACATCAAATGATGTTTTCTTTTGGTTTTATCAGACTGTTATAGAGAGCTTGTTTACACAATATTTCTCGTACGTGCCCTCTGATTGACCCCGCATGAGACGCTGTGTTCACAAAGGGGTGTGGCTTACGTCTTTGATGTATTTCTTGTTTACGCCGCCAACGAATAAAAATAATTAATCTGTTCCAAATAGTATTTTGTAGAATGATTTTGATTTTTCTAGAAGCTTATCGAAGGCAGGGCTTAGGCGTCGGTAGACCCACCTATATAAGGGATTGACAGGCACGGACGAGGACAGACAGACGGAGATTTGAGATAGATTTTCTTAACATTACGAGGCGTGTTTTATTCTTTGTGTATTTGTGTGCTCCTACTTATATGTGTTTATTTCGCATTATTTATTGGCATCATTATTTCTAATTGTATTAACTGTGTACCGGTACGAGATCTACCATACTGTAAGTTGAAGATTGTAATTTTATTTTATTTTCTTTTGTAATTATCTTTAGACATAATAAATCTTATTAATTGTAACTAGAAACTGTTTTGGGTCGTATCTTTAATATTGTTGATTCTGTGGTATCGATTTGTGTATTTGTGTGCTCCTACTTATATGTGTTTATTTCGCATTATTTATTGGCATCATTATTTCTAATTGTATTAACTGTGTACCGGTACGAGATCTACCATACTGTAAGTTGAAGATTGTAATTTTATTTTATTTTCTTTTGTAATTATCTTTAGACATAATAAATCTTATTAATTGTAACTAGAAACTGTTTTGGGTCGTATCTTTAATATTGTTGATTCTGTGGTATCGCCCTTTGTTAGGCACTGATTACAACGAGCCAATTAAAATTAAAATAGGAGATTAATTTCTCCCAATACAAGTCAGTGCGTAACACAGACATAACATCTATCACATGGCCTCAGAAGGGTCACTCATTTTATCCACATACTCCATTATGGTGCTATTACATACCCTAAAATATGGTTTTATACCATACCCTACAATATGGTGCTATACCATACCCTACAATATGGTGCTATACCATACCCTACAATATGGTGCTATACCATACCCTACAATATGGTGCTATACCATACCCTACAATATGGTGCTATACCATACCCTACAATATGGTGCTATACCATACCCTACAATATGGTGCTATACCATACCCTACAATATGGTGCTATACCATACCCTACAATATGGTGCTGTACCATACCCTACAACTAAAGGTGTAGTTAAAGATCTATCTGAGGGCCATTCAAGAAATCAAAAGTATATCGCCTATCCCAAAAACCGCTTGCAAACAAAATCATGATGGGGTTCATGAGAATCAGTCCAGTCATGGCTATCTCGCCCGCCCCTTCTCTTTCGTGGTAACATAATATGTGATCATTACTGTAAGAATAATAGGAAAATGTATCAATTTCACCCCCACCCCCTTCCCCTTTTATGACCGCGGTGCTTCAACTTTACACACACCACACGCTAACAGCCAACCCTCTGTCCAACAACAGCACCACTCTGGCATTCACTCTGGCAAACACCCTTATGTGCACTCTAGTAGTGCAAGATTACTCGGCCTATAAAGAAATCCATACCGCTGAGATTTATCTCCCTTAAGTCGAAAGTTAATCACCCAGGAACGTTAATTCGCATGGCTGGTCATCTCCCTGGCATCAGACGGAGGCTGCCAACCGTTTAACTGCCTGGCATCGACGCATCTCGGCGGGACGCACCACCGTCCTGTTGTTGTTGTTGTTGTTATACGCCGACGGAGGGTGCACGCGCGTATGTTGCTGGTGCTGGCGAAAATATTGCGTTTCAGATTTTTTTTAGATACATGCCGGCACAGATAGTCGTTTATTAAATAGTTTTAGAACCACTTTATAAAAAATCTTCAGTTTTTCTCATCTTTGATTTTCTTAAATAAGATCATGTGTTTTTCTTGAGTTTATTGGTCTGCACATTTAAAATCAAGGTTGTTGTTTTTTTGCGAGATTTTGATATTTTCCCAAGTCTCTGATACAAAAATAGCTTCTTGACATTTCAGAAAGTAGTCCCCCCGCAAAGCTCATAAATATAGTTCCAGCGTCGCATTTATCTCCACGGAGTGATCCCTCTCCCAAACTGGTGAGATTGGCTGTCAAAGCTCCCCTGCGTGGGGCTGATCGTAAATCTGGCCAAAATAATGGCGCTGTAAGTCACATTTCACAAGGTTGCCAGTGAGACGGGAAGTGGTCTTTTCATTAAACAAGCGCGCACCACCGTTTCCTTGAATGATAAGATCGATAGATTGCTATGTGTTCTTGAGCTTTTTTAGGATTCTAAGGACAACAGGAGAAATTTTATATTTACAAAAGGGTCGCCGCGGCTTTACGAGATGATATGTAAATCTGTTGGTCAAGCTTATTCTTCGGAGGCTTGGACTTTATATCACTTGAGACCTCTTGGCAATTTGCTTTATGAATGGGAGGATTTAGCTCTAAAACTTTCATAAAATACGAATTTTATTTATTTTAGTCTGCACTGAAGTAGGAAAACTTTGCACGTGGCTAGGGCACCAAAGGTCTAGTACAACGATACCTAGGGCACCAAAGGTCTAGTACAACGATGCCTAGGGCACCAAAGGTCTAGTACAACGATGCCTAGGGCACCAAAGGTCTAGTACAACGATTCCTAGGGCACCAAAGGTCTAGTACAACGATGCCTAGGGCACCAAAGGTCTAGTACAACGATGCCTAGGGCACCAAAGGTCTAGTACAACGATGCCTAGGGCACCAAAGGTCTAGTACAACGATGCCTTCCCGTGGTTTCCAGATCATGTTGCTACGGAAGGGCACCAAAGGTCTAGTGCAACGATGCCTAGGGCACCAAAGGTCTAGTACAACGATGCCTAGGGCACCAAAGGTCTAGTACAACGATGCCTAGGGCACCAAAGGTCTAGTGCAACGATGTCTAGGACAGCAAAGGTCTAGTACAACGATGCCTAGGGCACTAAAGGTCTAGTACAACGATGCCTAGGGCACCAAAGGTCTAGTACAACGATGGCTAGGACACCAAAGGTCTAGTACAACGATGCCTAGGGCACAAAAGGTCTAGTACAACGATGTCTATGGCAGCAAAGGTCTAGTACAACGATGCCTAGGGCACCAAAGGTCTAGTACAACGATGGCTAGGACACCAAAGGTCTAGTACAACGATGCCTAGGGCACCAAAGGTCTAGTACAACGATGACTAGGACACCAAAGGTCTAGTACAACGATGCCTAGGGCACAAAAGGTCGAGTACAACAATGTCTAGGGCAGCAAAGGTCTAGTACAACGATGCCTAGGGATTTATGACGATTCGCCGTCGCCATTTCGGCCGCCACCACTTCACCGCCGATTCAAACCGGTGGACATTAGCAATATTGTACGAAAACCAGCGATGTGACCGGGCGATCGCGTCTGCAACACGCTTCCGGATGCACAGAGGCGGGTCGGTTTTATGCGGCCTCTCTGGTTTATTAAGCTTGCAAAAATCAAGTTTAACTCAATATTTTTTAAATATCGCATATTCAACTCTGTTTTAATCGCGTTGAAATGGCAATGACGTCTATCGCTTTGTCCAGGACGACGTCGGCGTCGAAACGATGGCAGCGTAGTGGCGTCGGTGAAATGGGCGGCAGCAAAGTGGCGTCGGTGAAATGGGCGGCAGCGAATGGTCCCATCCCCATGTGATTTTTCCGGTGCACCATTGCACCAATGTCGAGCGAACCAATGATTACTGTGATTTAAGACAAGGTCTAATGTTAGATTTCTGTGATGTATATTTTTTTTATGCAGCTCCTATGCTTCAGGTAATCACACTTATATAGAGTTCCACAAATACCAATTGACGGTTAAATAGAGTTTGAAGGACAGTGTCAGTTGTTGCTTCCCTGGTGCACTGCGTTGAAGTTCTTTATTCTATTTCAAATGCCTTTCATCAAATACCAAAAGAAAAAGAATGACATCACCAATATCTATAAAACAAACCGACTGATATCTCATATGCCCCACCAAAAAAAAAAAAAAAAAAAAAAAACATCAAATACCAAAAGAAAAAGAATGACATCACCAATATCTATAAAACAAACCGACTGATATCTCATATGCCCCACCAAAAAAAAAAAAAAAAAAAAAACAAAAATTTAAAAACACCCAAAAAAAAAAAAAAAAAAAAAAAACCCGGACATTTTAAAAATCTGTACCGAAAGACGGACATTTTAGATGCCTCCATCAAAAGACTAACATTTCAGATGCCTCCATCAAAAGACTAACATTTCAGAGGCCTCCATCAAAAGACTAACATTTCAGATGCCTCCATCAAAAGACTAACATTTCAGAGGCCTCCATCAAAAGACTAACATTTCAGATGCCTCCATCAAAAGACTAACTTTTCAAACACAAAGTTCGAATTGATCCGATGACCTAACATCTGTGAACTCGCATATGTATCACTGATATATTTGCGTGTGAATGTCAATGAAAATGAGATGTCTCTATTTAGTTTCACGTGACAGTTAACACGTTTTCGCCCCCAGTTTAGTAGTTGATCCCCGTTGTGTGTGTGTGTGTGTGTGCATGCATGTGTAGCCGAGGGTTCAACGAGTGCTATTGCCGTCAACAAGGCCTTGAAATTCAAGACGTTTGACCTGCGTCTCTCATCGTTGCCAGGGGCGTGACCAGCGAGTGCACGAGCCTTTCAGACGTTTGCACACATGTCCCCGGGATGGCTTTGGGGGCTGGGGGGAGCAGACTTATCTGGCGGGGCAATCGATGTTCAGGGATAATCTCCCAGTTTGAGGACCTTGAAACATGTCGGCATCATTGTAGCTGTAGAGCAATATAAGCGTGGGATTGAAGGAGGTCTGTTGAACAAGACAAGAAGAACAGTAAAATGAATAACACAAGAACACTAAAAATGAACAAGATAAAAAGAACACTGAAATGAACAAGACAAGAAGAACATAAAAATGAACAAGATAAGAAGAACACTAAATAAAACAAAACAAGATAAACACTAAAAATGAACAAGATGTTTTTAGCAATAAAGTTTGTAAAGTTTGTTTCACCCTTGCCTAATGAACGTGTAAAAGTAACATTTACAGTAAAATTAACACTAAGAGTAACATTTACAGTAACAGTAACATTTACAGTAACAGTAACATTTACAGTGACAGTAACATTAACAGTAACAGCAAAAGCAACAGCTGCAGCGTTGATTGCTATGCATTAATAGCGTCAGGGAAACGAAAATTACTGGATCTAATGTTACATGACATGAGTGTTTGGGCCAATATTGAAATGAAGGCCAAAACAAGCAAACAAAGAAACAAATAAACAAGCAAGCAAGCAAACTAATGTTTAAAAAAAATCTAGCTAGGGGAAATGTATATTTAGATTTATATTTCAAATATCCCATAAAAGCCATGATATTGGATGAATGGGACAGAACATGAAAACCTGATATCAAATTCGCGCAACCCGTGTGGCTTGTAAGAGGCACCAACTTGGTCCCGGATGCAATAGTTTTTACCTGGGGACCTGTGCCCCATCTGTTACCTGAATATTATTTACATTTTTGTGTCTCACCCCAGGAGGTCTCGGGGTTCATCAAGATACACAATGAGGACGTCGTGTGGGTGGGATGTGGGGGGTGGGGGAGGTGCATAACGGGGAGCTTTGTGTTCCATTGACATACTTATTTATATAGTTTCCGAAACTGGGTCAGTCTTGGGTTGCACTCAGTGGTATATATTTAACATATATTGATCTCAACGCATCCAGATAGGGGGAATCCAGAGAGATTTGGGGGGGGGGGGTAAATAAATGAGAAATGACATCCACTGGCTTAAATATCAAATTAGGGGAGATGGTTATAATTATTTGAAATATTTCTAAAAATATTATAATTTGAGGACCGTTGGACTTTAAAGAACGCGTCTGTTGCTGTAGTTAATGTGCATAAACTGATCCGTATTCCGATGTTTAGTGGCCAACAGCTGGCACGGGATTACGTCTGGCTGAAGGACTACACTCTGAGGGGTACGAGAAGCACACTGCACAGCAGATCGACACCCATACACATCACACAGCATGCACTTGATAACATTGAGTCTAAGTATCATGATTGTACCACACCGACTCCAGCAACACTATTGCCAACTCCAACGTTGATGTACATGTCTCTTTATCACTTATTTGAACACGTCACAGAGGTTAACATACGCTTAACCCATCTCTATTCAAGTTAAGTAAATTATAAAATGGATATTGGGAAAAGGGGGGGGGGGCAAAAAGGCGACAGTCCGATCCAATAGTGTGTCTGTCCTATCAAATATTGTGTCTATCCTATCCCATGATGTGTCTGTTCCATCCCATGGTGCGCCTGTCCTATGCCATGGTGTTCCTGTCCTATCATATGGTGCGTCTGTCCTATCCCATGGTGTGTCCGTCTTATCCTATGGTATGTCTGTCCTATGCCATAGTGTATGTGTCCTATCCCATGGTGTGCCTGTCCTATCCCATGGTGCGCCTGTCATATCCCATGGTGTGTCTGTACTATCCCATGGTGCGTCTGTCTTATCTCATTGTATGTCTGTCCTAACTAATGATGTGTCTGTCTTATCCCCTGGTTCAGCTGTCCTCTCCCATGGTGCGATTGTCTTATCCCACGATGTTGATATGATATCCAATGACGTTCCCAGGATGCTTCTCCTTAGACAAGTTAAATCTGTGCAAAGACAAGAAACATGTTGGGAATGGAAGAGCTTAATGTTAGTCGAACTTATCACGTGGTACAGATGATTTCTTTATAACTACTGAAGTTATACTCCTCGTATTGATTGATTTTACACCACATAGATAAACGTGTTCGTGTGAAAGAGAATCCCAGAAATACTGAGCTTCCCAGAGACTTACAGAAAGACTGACCTTCCCAGAGACTTACAGAAAGACTGACCTTCCAAGAGTTTCCCAGAAAGACTGACCCTCCTATCAACAAGTCCCTTGAGTTATCATTCTTTTTTTGACTGGTTATTTCATATCTTCTCCTTGCGATGGTCATCTCCTGGTACTAATGGGAAGGTCAGTGGACACACATTTGTACGCGGATGACATTTGCCTGAGTGGACATCGATCACACTCAGTAGTGGAATCTGATCGATAGACATCTAGGTCAGAGGTCTGTACGTTTGACCAGCAAAGTCTTATATGATAAATATTGACATTAATAAAAGATGATTATTGAAATAAAACTATGAAGAAATGTAACTATCTGATCGTGGTGCCACCACTGTCAAACCAAAATTGACGGTCTTCATATTATTCATGGATGGGAAGTTAAAAAAGGTCATAGCCCTAGACCAGTGTTTCCCCAAAGTGGTGTACGCTTAAACCCGGGGGTACGGGAAAGGTTGGGGGGGGGGGGGTACGCACGTATTAAATTAAATGCTTTTTTTTTTTTTAAACGAGGTCTACTCAGTGTTACGAAAATTATAGACAGGGGTAGAAAGGTGTCGAAAGTTTGGGAAACTCTGCCCTAGACAAATCTGGACTGAACACTATATCTCGCCATTGGTTGGAATCTTTCCCGTCCCACCCCATTCCCTGCCACCCCTATCCCACAACTCCCCCCCCCACGCCCCATTCGATACAAATATCTCAATCGTATCTAATGTTCCTTAACAGTCCAGCTTCCGTTGATCAACTGTTGAGTGCGAATCTCTTGGAGCGTTGTACCGGGGACTTTTGTGTACACAAACAACAGTTGATTTGATGCACGTGTTTGTTGGACGCTGCTACAACTGTTGTCATGGCGAGATTAGGCCATCAGGGTTCGAGTGTCAGAGGTCGAGTGTCAAGGATCGAGAGACAGGGGGTCGAGGGTATGTCTTTGATGACGCCATTGCCGATCTAGTTGATTCTGGGGCGATGGGTAAAGGTCGAAGGTCAAATATAGGGATTGTGTTTGGATGTAATCCAGACTCCCCCCCCCCGTCCCCAATCTCCTTGTCTCGGCGTGGCCCCCGGGCTGAGAGTTGTCTGCACTTGGGCAACAAGACGGGGGCCAGGTGCCCGGGCACTTCAACCTGACACGTGCCACAGTTTATGTGGGGTGTGCCCTGTGATAGGTCATCAGTCCCCGAGACAGGGTTGAATTATTAAAGAACACGTAGATTTGATTGGAAGAGAAAGTTCAACTCTGGAATACAGCGTCATGTTGGGCGTGCTAGCTGCGGTCATTGTTAAATTTGGCAATTGTTAATTGTTAAATGTGGTCATTTTTAAATGTGGTCATTTTTAAATGTGGTCATTGTTAACCGTGGCCATTGTTATCTGTGGCATTGTTAAATCTAGCCATTGTTAACTGTGGCCATTGTTAACTGTGGCCATTGTTAACTGTGGTAATTGATAACTGTGGCATTGTTAACTGTGGCAATTGTTAACTGTGGCAATTGTTAAATGTGGCCATTGTAAACTGTAACCATTGTTAACTGTGGTAATTGTTAACTGTGACATAACAAAAAAGCGAAAACGTCATGTGTGTCTTTCTGGCTGTCTTTCTGGCTGCCTTTCTGGCTGTCTTTCTGGCTGTCTTTCTGGCTGCCTTTCTCGCTGTCTTTCTGGGTGTCTTTCTGACTGTCGTGCTGACTGTCTTTCTGATTGATTTCTGGCTGACTTTCTGACAGTCTTTCTGTTTGTCTTTCTTAATGAAATTCTAACCGTTTTTCACATTGATATTTTTTCTTTCTTTCTGACTGTCTTTTTGACTGTCATTCTGTCTCTTTGACTGCCTTTCTTACTGATAGTCTGTCTTTCTGACTTATTGAATTTGTGACTTCTTTTCTTTCTGTTTCCTTTCTTTCCCCGCCTCACTGTATTTCAAATGCCAAGCCGATCTCTCCCCCCCCCCAAGCGCCTCACGCACTCTGCGCCCCCCCCCACCCACTCTCACATTGTCTAAAAATGTTCCAATAAACAATCACTTTGGATGCTAACATCTTGTGTGACTCGTGGATTGCTGCGGGAATCTCTCACAAGCGTTATCACTCTTTTCACTCAAACATTCTTATCCAATGGTCAATAAGGGGAGAGACTGCAATCAGGTTAGTACAAAATAAAATGAGTAAAACAGAGTATGGTTAAACCTGAAAAATTAAACGCAACAAAACAGCGAACGTGTCGGCAGAAAGCCTTCGTCAGCGAACAAAACAACAGAAAAAACGTTAAGAAATAGCACTTAGCTGGTAAGTAGTATCTGTGGGCAGCAATAGAAGTGTGCATGCCGATCTTGCACACACTTCTATTGCTGCCCACAGATACTACTTACCAGCTAAGTGCTATTTCTTAACGTTTTTTCTGTTGTTTTGTTCGCTGACGAAGGCTTTCTGCCGACACGTTCGCTGTTTTGTTGCGTTTAATTTTTCAGGTTTAACCATACTCTGTTTTACTCATTTTATTTTATCCAATGGTCGAGTGGTGGAGATGGTCCCTGATCGGTTCACCCCAACACTACGGAATTGGTCCTTCTAGAACTAGGACGGCTTACCACAAGACTACCAACTTGGTCCTTCTAGAACTAGGACGGCCTACCACAACACTATCAACTTGGTCCTTCCAGAACTAGGACGGCTTACCACAACACTACGAACTTGGTCCTTCCAGAACTAGGACGGCTTACCCCAACACTACGAACTTGGTCCTTCTAGAGCTAGGACGGCTTACCCCAACACTACGATCTTGGTCCTTCTAGAACTAGGAAAACAAACGTTGCAACTCTATGGATATCTTCTTTACCGACGATGTTTCCAAACTACCCCCCCCCCCGGATCTCAGAGCCCGGTCACCTCCACGAGCCCCGTGTCTTGTTGGCCTGCAGTTATAGCGTGTCATCCGAGCTTTGTTAACACGACATTGTTAACTTATCGCATTGAAAATATTATTTTTTTTTTAAATGACTTTTTTTCGTGACACTTTTAGTTTAAAAGTCCAAGTGTCACTTTCGGTTCACATGTCCAAATGTCACTTTCGGTTCACATGTCTAAACGTCACTTTCGGTTCACATGTCCAAATGTCATTTTCCGTTTACATGTCCAAATGTCACTTTCCGTTTACGTGTCCAAATGTCACTTTCCGTTTACATGTCCAAATGTCACTTTCGGTTTACACGTTTAAGTGTCACTCTTGGTTTATATGTCCAAATGTCACTTTCGGTTTACATGTCCAAATGTCAGTTTTGGTTAACATGTCCAAGTGTCACGTTCGGTTTGAATGTCCACGAGTAACTGTATTGTATTTCATTTAGAATCAATTAGACACTGTCAATATAACATATACGGGTACTTTGTATTTGTTAGAAGCGGTCAATGTGAAGACTTCATCTCATCATCATCATCATCATCATCATCATCATGTCCCTTAGTCATTGGACAGTTGGGGCGCCACAGATGACATGTGAACTATCCTCCTCCATTCGTCTCTGCCTTCTGCACTACGCACTGCATCGCCCAGTGTAAATCATGTCCACTCTTTGATGTTATCCTCCCATCTTTTTCTCTGTCTTCCTCTTCTTCTCCCATCCTCTTGTGGTGCCCTGCAATATTTCTTTGGCAAGCCCTTGTTTCCTTGTTACGTAGCCGTACCATTGTAATTAGCGTTTTTTCCACAGTCACCAGTAGGTCATCGTACTCCCCAATGGCCTGACGAACCCTTTCTTTCACTGTATCATTGGAGATATGGTCCTTATAGCAGATGCCAAAAATGCTTCTGAAGCATCTCATCTCCATCGCCTTTATTTTCCTTTCAAGATCGGCTGTTAATGTCCAGGATTCGCAGACATACAGGAAAATGGAGAGGACTAAAGAGCGCAACAGCCTGATTTTGGTGCTCGAGGCTATATTTTTTTTCGTTCCATATTATCTTGAGCCTCTTTAGTGCTGTTGTAGTCTGCGCAATCCTGGACATCAGTTCGGGCTTGGAGCCTTCTTCTGAGACTATTGTTCCTAGGTATTTGAAGCTGCTTACAGTCTCTAAGACTTCATCTAGGAATGAATTAAGTCACGTGTAAGTTACAAGAATTTGGTATAGACGGGTGAACCCACGAATCCCAGACACCACCTCTGCCCTCCCCTCTGTCCCCCTTTTCCCCCCTTTGCAACATTAGTGAAGAAAACTAAAGGTGAGGCCCCCATGGCACCCCCTTACGGTACCCCTCTTTTGATGGTCACGCCGCTGTTTATGTAAAGTAAGATGCCGAGAAAATGGCGACCATCTGCCCCCCTGGCCCAGCTCAAGGGGTGGCCGTAAATAAGCAAACACCCTCTCTATAGGGCCTGTAAAGCTGGGCGGCGGATGTGTACTATGTACTGAGTACTCACGTGCGGCCAGTTCAGGGATCAAAGGTCACGAGATGTTTATACAAATATGTTCGTCTCCCTTTCTTTTATTACAGATTTGATGTTAAGTATTTCAGTAGAAGTGTTCATACAGATATTGGCTCAGTTTTTCCACCAGGTGTTCACCCAATAGTCTCCCTTGAACATTCTTCAACACAACCAGAAGTTTCCCTGTCTCACTTGGCTGTATTCCTTTATGTTCCTGTCTCACTCGGTTATGTCCCTGTCTCACTCGGCTGTATTCCTGTATGTTCCTGTCTCACTCCGTTATGTCCCTGTCTCACTCCGTTATGTCCCTGTCTCACTCCGTTATGTCCCTGTCTCACTCGGTTATGTCCCTGTCTCACTCGGTTGTGTCCCTGTCTCACTCGGTTATGTCCCTGTCTCACTCCGTTATGTCCCTGTCTCACTCGGTTATGTCCCTGTCTCACTCCGTTATGCCCCTGTCTCACTCGGTTATGTCCCTGTCTCACTCGGTTATGTCCCTGTCTCACTCCGTTATGTCCCTGTCTCACTCGGTTATGTCCCTGTCTCACTCCCGTTATGTCCTTGTCTCACTCCGTTATGTCCCTGTCTCACTCGGTTATGTCCCTGTCTCACTCGGTATCTCCCTGTCTTCCCCGTGTATGTTCCTGTCACGCTCATTTGTGTCTATCTCATCCAGGTGTGTCTGTCTCAAAAATGTTACAGGCCTGTCTCATTATATTTGATTTCAAAATTATGTAACTTCTATTTAAAAAGTACATTGCAAACCTTGTTATATGTTTCATTTAAAGTATAATTTAGATCTCAAATACATTTAAAACACCAGCGCCACCTAGCGGCACTAAATGTCCACGCCACCTAACGGCTCTATTGTTTCCCTTTCTGTTTCAAGGAGACATCAATCGCCAGCTGATCGAGTACATTCTGAGGCCAGGGGTCAACGCCACGTCGGACAGCTTCTACTTCACCATCTCAGACAAAGGTAAGTGTCCCCGTTGTGACAGCCGTCAGCATGAAACATCATCACCGTTTCCTGTGTAACATATCGGTGATCTGAACGTATCCAGGCGTACAGAGTTCAGCCATATAACCATGGCCAAAGATCAGTGTAGTTGCCCAAACAGTTGAAGCTCTACTTGTAAATTCCGTTTCCGAAAATCTCCAGTGCAGAGCTGGAAATATGTGGAACAAGCTATTGGGAAAACCTGGGGGAAAACCTGTGGAAAACATGGGGAAAACCTGTGGAAAACATGGGGAAAACCTGTGGAAAACATGGGGAAAACCTGTGGGAAAACATGGGGAAAACCTGTGGAAAACATGGGGAAAACCTGTGGAAAACATGGGGAAAACCTGTAGAAAACCTGGGGGAAAACCTGTGGAAAACATGGGGAAAACCTGTGGAAAACATGGGGAAAACCTGAGAAAGGTACGCAACAAAATCACAATACGAACAGTGCCGACAAAGAGTAACAAAAAACTTATTTTTATCTGGTTCTAATAAATCAGTCTCTCTCTCTCTCTCTCTATCTCTCTCTCTCTCTCACACACTCTCTCTCTCTCTCTGAGATTCTGTCTCGTTCTCTCTCTTTCTCTCTCTCTTTCTCCCCTCTCTTTCCTTTTCTCTACCTTTCTCTTTCCCTCTTTGTCTCTCTCTCTTTATCTCTCTCGTTCTCTCTCTCTCTCGTTCTCTCTCTCTCTCTCGTTCTCTCTCTCTCTCTCTCTCTCTCTCTCTCTGTCCCGCTCTGTATCTCTTTCTTGATATTATTAAAATGCAGGAATGTTTCACAAAGTTTTGAGGACCTCTGGAACTTCCGAACTCCACAAATGTCAAACCAATGCTTCCCCATCCCCACCCCCCCACCCCTTTCCCACCCCCCCCCCCTCACTTCCCCATCCCCCCCCCATCACTGTCACAACCCCTACACATCACTGTCACGCCCCCTTAAC
>CAXITT010000276.1:62349-76067 GCA_964033795.1 Lymnaea stagnalis
TTTCTGCCGAGGAATATCCTCCCCCACCCTCCCCCGCCCCCAACCCCCCCCCCGCACCCCTGCCCCCCTCAGATGCGTCACGTGATTCACGGCTCATTTACACTACATCAGTCACTCTCTGGATTTCCCGCCAACAATTTTTAAATTGGATTCCTGTATTTCAGTGACTCTCACACTTACACACTCCATCTCGAAGCCTTGAAATTCAACGGTTCTTAAACGTGTACTCCCATTTTGAAACATTGCACTGGTTTAAAGGGCAAATCTGTGAGCAATATTCGAATAGATGCCTAAATCCATTATGAAATTGTATCGAAGAGATGAGACAATATGAGCAAAAAGTATTTATCATATCATGTATAACACTACATAAATTGTTATATAAACTAGATTTATATCAGGGAGATTTGAAGTGTTGTGACCCTACAATATATATATAAATATATATACAATACTTTTTTGTCGTTCAATGGCAAGTAATTGTGGTTTAATTCTTCACATGATTATCTTCAAAAATATTTCTCTACATCCATTCGTAACTTGTTTGTTGCCTCATATCCACACAGAAGATACAGGGAGAGGGGTCTGGGGTTGTATTTCCGAAACGGTTTGAGATCACTTTTAGTTGCTTTATTTTCTTACCGACTTACACTTCTGATTTGAACTTCTCTAAATAATTGATCCTGCTCACGAGGGTCTCGCGAGAGCTCACTCGTGTCAAGTGATACCCCTTACCCCAAATCACCTCTCCCCCCCCCACCCCCCACACACACACCCATTGCAGCAGATCCTGGCCCATTTGACGCGAGATGAGATGCAAACGATAAGCTACGGAGATGGAAGCCTCCGAACACCGCCGGCCGGCTCCCCCGTAGGATGTGATGCCACAATGCGCCGCCAATTTAACCCCCGGAACGCGATCTATTTTCTGGCCATGTTTTGTTACCAAGTGCCAGGTTGGCGTTAATGAGACTGAGAAGATGAAATTTGTTTGTTCATGTCAGTTGATACTTGGCCTTTAGCTCGGGAGAGACGGCAAGCAGTGGCACGACCTAATGGAGTTGTCCTTTACGGGGAGGAGATAATGTGGACTATGTCTGTTGTGTCCCCAGTTGCATAATGTCTGCGGTAGTAGAAAGGAGAGCCATCGTAATGTCTGCGGTTGTAGAAAGTAAAGCTGTCACAATATCTGCTGTAGTAGAAAGCAAGAGCGTCACAATATATGATGTAGTAGAAAGCAGAGCGAACACAATATCTGCTGCAGGAGAAAGAAGAGCTGTCACAATATCTGCTGTTGTAGAAACCAGAGCCAACACAATATCTGCTGTAGCAGGACGCAGAGCGAACACAATATCTGCTGTAGTAGGAAGCAGAGCCGTCACGTGACCTTGAGAGGTCTCCGGCTACCCCTTGGCATTAAAAGTGTAGAATTGTTTTTGTTTATACATCAATACATCAATACATCAACACATCAATATATCAATACATCAATAATCAATACATCAACAAATCAATAAATCAATACTTCAATACATCAATACATCAATACATGAACACACCAATAATCAATACATCAACACATCAATAATTAATACATCTACACATCAATAAATCAATACATCAATACATCAATACATCAACACATCAATATATCAATACATCAATAATCAATACATCAACACATCAACACATTAATACATCAATACATTAACACATCAAGACATCAATAAATCAATAAATCAATACATCAATACATCAATATATCAACACATCAAGACATCAATAATCAATACATCAACACATCAATACATCAACACATCAATAAATCAACACATCAATACATCAATACATCAACACAACAATATATCAACACATCAATACATCAAAACATCAACACATCAATACATCAATATATCAACACATCAACACATCAACACATCAACACATCAATACATCAACACATCAACACATCAATACATCAATATATCAATACATCAACACATCAAAACTTTGGGCCCCTTTAAATATCCGAGGGCCCCCTGCAGCGGCCGGGGTTTCAGGGCCAACTGGACGGCTTCTGTAGAAAGTCAACGACAATGGCGTTCCGTGGTTGAGGAATGCACTGCTATTTGTTTCCCATTTCTCGGGCGCCCCCTGGGATCAACTCTGAAAACTCACCTGCCATTTACAACACTGTCACAACTCAAATTGATGCTTCATTAAACACACATCAACGAGTTAATTCATTTTAAACACTTTCGGACACCGCAACGCTGTGTTATGCATAGCCAGTCTGAGATTTATGTTCTACAAAAACTAAAGCAACAAAAAAAACAACAACAACAACAAAAATTCAAATGATATTTTTAATTTTTAAAATACAAGATGAGAATGACCAAAATTTTCTTATAGTCTACGGGCTCACGGTAAACATATTTGGCGTGTCGCTCTCAACCGAGCTTTGGTCATTATAAATTGACCTTCAAGGTTGTACCGTTTCCTGAACCCAAGTCTTAAGAAAACAAATCTTTCCTACTTGTGTTTACGCCCTCCCCCTCTCCACTGTGCACCCCCCCATTCCACGTGACCCCCCTCCTCTCTGTGACCCCCCCCCTCTCGCCCATACTAACACCCGAGGCTATTTTTGTAAGGTTTTTGAAGTAGTTGCCATTTCGATCTTTCCATCCGGGCAGTTTCAGNGCCCTCCCCCTCCCCACTGTGCACCCCCCCTTTCCCCGTGACCCCCCGCCTCTCTGTGACCCCCCCCCTCTCGCCCATACTAACTCCCGAGGCTATTTTTGTAAGGTTTTTGAAGTAGTTGCCATTTCGATCTTTCCATCCGGGCAGTTTCAGGAATTCAATGGTTTGTTGGCATAGCATTTCGGAGTGGGAGAGAGACCCCGCACGACGTCAGCTTCGGTCAAACTGATGATACGCCCTTGTTGAACCAGACTTGGTACGCCCTTTTAGAATCAGAAATGGACGCCCTTTTAAAGTCAGTGATGATTATCCCTTGATGAATTAGTTGGAGCCTGTGATTATGCGCCCATTTTCCAACCACTGGTTATGCTCCCTTTTAGTACCCAGTTGATGGTATATCCTTTGTTTTTATCAAAGTCAAGTCATCAACCAATGTCAAGTCATACCCTAATGTCAAGTCATCATACAATGTCACGTCATCACACAGTATCACGTCATCACCCAGTGTCACGTCATCACCCAGTGTCACGTCATCACCCAGTGTCACGTCATCACCCAGTGTCACGTCATCACCCAGTGTCACGTCATCACCCAGTGTCACGTCATCACCCAGTGTCACGTCATCACCCAATGTGTATTGTACAAAATGTCATGAGCAGCACGAGCTTCTTCCAGTCTCCTTCTCATCCACGTATCACTCGCTCTTCTGTCACTTGCTGAAATTAAAATTTAAAATAATGAATAGAAAGAAAAAAAAAACACATGAAAATAGTATTCTTAAAGTGTAGTCCCGGAGATTTACCGGGATGGGACCCTGAGATTTACCGGGATGGGAATATTTCCCGGGAAGTCTTTTGTTAACCGAAAATCGGGTGGGAACCATAAGAAAGAGAAACCTTACTCTAGACAGAATTCGAGCCACTAACAGCCAGCCACAACAGTCAAGTACAGACAGCCATAAACATCTAGCCAAAAACAGCCTAGTACAGCCAGCCACAAACAGCCAGCCACAAACAGCCAGCCACAAACAGCCAGCCACAGCCAGCCACAAACAGCCAAGTACAGCAAGCCACAAACAGCTAGCCACAAACAGCCAGCCACAAACAGCCAGCCACAAACAGCCAGCCACAAACAGCCACAAACAGCCACAAACAGCCACAAACAGCCACAAACAGCCACAAACAGCCACAAACGGCAAGCCACAAACAGCAAGCCACAAACAGCCAGCCACAAACAGCCCGCCACAAACAGCCACAACCAGCCACAAACAGCCAGCCACCAACAGCCAGTGACAAACAGCCAGCCATAAACAGCCACCAACAGCCAGCCACGCACATTTCAGAAACAGGAATAAATTCTGTGGCTCGTATGTCTGAATAATTCAAGAGGTCTGCTTCAATTTCCCCGCCATTACCGATGCATGTTGAAGTCTTGGCAAGCTTTCATTTTGCGCCCCCCCCCGCCCCCCGCTCTCCCCAACCTAACCTCCCCTATCTATCCTCCTCACTTTTTATTCTGCTAAAACGCCAAAATCCCATCAGTCCTGCATAAATTATATGAAACTACCAGTTAGAATGTTTAGAGGCAAAACTGTACCATAAAATGAAACCCAGTTTTTATGAGTTTTATCCAATACATTGCATTTCCACCATAGATTTGAAAGGATCAATACAATGTGGAAAGGTGCGACATGGCGGGGGACGTGGGGTCTCTAGGGGACGTGATGGCGGGGGACGTGGGGTCTCTAGGGGACGATAAAAAAAATTATTTTGGCTTACCGAAAATCTTTTTGCATTTGGGATTTCTATTTTTCCATTAGAGTATAAGCTTTTCGAACGTCAGTAGTTCTGCTGTGCCACATTCGTTCAACTCTGCCGGTTGTATTACATTGGCAGTGGAGCCTTCATGTTGTTTCGTACTCATTGATGCTGAAGTCAAGGTTTGGTACCGGTTTGGTGGTTAGCAGCAGGGTTCGGGTTTGGTCGTCAGCAGGGTTCGATTTCGGTTCGGGTTCGAATCCCATATCTAATGTCCACCTTTGTTTTGTCGTTAAGGAGATTTAGAGTAAATTAATATGTATGTCTTCGACAAGTCCAGCCCATACATTTTTTTTTTTTTTTTTTTTTGTTGGTTTGTTGCTTATCGCATCCCTGACTCACGGGATTGTTAGTGGCTGTTTTGAAGAGGCATTTCGTACGTGTCCCTCTTCATTGCTCTTTAAATCTGGCTACTGTTCCTTGAAGCAAGAGGCCATTGTTGTCAATCGCATTGTCATGGCCTTGATACATTTTCTATTTAAAGCTACGTGTTTTCAACAATGGAAAAGACTAAAGTCCTATTTGGGAGCGTTGTAGTTGGAGGACGACGATTGGATGGTCTAGTTATTGGTGGATAAAGATGGAAGGTCTAGTTATTGGTGGATAAAGATGGATGGTCTAGTTATGGGTTAGAAAATAACGATAGAAGGTATAGTTATTTGTGGATAAAGATTGATCGTCTAGTTATTGGTGGATAACGATGGGTGGTCTGATTATTGGTGGATAACGATGGATGGTCTGGTTATTGGGTTCGACGATAACGAAGAATGTTCTAATTTAGTTGACGGCTAATCGCGGTTCGCGAGTCACATGCGGCTCTTTAGCGACCTGAGTTCGGCTCGGCCAGTCGGCCAGAAATCGGGTTTAACTCCGAAACACGTAGGTCTTGAAAGGTCTTTGAAAAGAAATTTGTCTCTTAAACATTTTTTAAACGCCCTGCTGCTTATTTTTGTCCTTTTTGAATAATGAGTTTTGCGACCACTGGTCTCGTTATTTGATAGGAGGATAACGATGGATAGTTTAGTTATTTGGTTCGAGGATAATGATGGAAAGTCTAGTCATTGGCTTAGAGGTTAACGATGGACGCTCGAGCTGGCTACGAGATATCTGTACCAGTTACTACCTGATGCCTAGAGTTGCTGCCCGTGCCGTCCGTCTGGAGAACAAGACCTCCGTTCAGATTTCCCGGTTTTGTATTTGGCTGCACGTCAGATTAATGGAGTTATCTCCTAATTTAGTACTCGAGTTCTGTCCCCGTAGTGTCAGGCTCGCTCAGAGTTAGCCCCGCTCTTAGCAAAACAAGCCCAGAGAAAGCCCATGGTAAGAAAAGTCAAGCTTTGGACCAGAGATAAGTGAAGTAGTATTAATGGTTCATCGTTACTTATACTTGAAACGGATACATTTGGTCATTTTAAAAGGAATAGAGACAGTTAATGGGGGAAATGTAAGTCTGACAAGGCTCGTAGAGAAGGGCAAATGTCAGAGTTCAAGCAAATGTCAGAGTTAAAACGATATTCAGGGTTAAAATTGACGTCACAGCTAACGCAAATGTCATAGTTAAACCAAATGCCATAGTTAAACCAAATGTTAGAGTTAAACTTAATGTCAGAATTAAGGTAGATGTGTGAGCTAAGTGTGTGAGGTAGATGTGTGAGGTAGATGTGTGAGGTAGATGTGTGAGGCAGATGTGTGAGGTTGATGTGTGAGGTAGATGTGTGAGGTAGATGTGTGAGGTAGATGTGTTAGGTAGATGTGTGAGGTAAATTTATGAGGTAGATGTGTGAAGTAGATGTGTGAGGTAAATGTGTGAGGTAGATGTGATAGGTAGAAGTGTGAGGTAAATGTGTGGTAGATGTGTGAGGTAGATTTGTGAGGTAGATGTGTGAGGTAGATTTGTGAGGTAGATGTGTGAGATAGATGTGTGAGATAGATGTGTAAAGTAGATGTGTGATAGATGTGGGGTAGATGTGTGGTAGATGTGTGGTAGATGTGTGGTAGATGTGTGGTAGATGTGTAATAGATATGTGAGGTAGATGTGTGAGGTAGATGTGTGAGGTAGATGTGTGGTAGATGTGTGAGGTACATGTGTGAGGTAGATGTGTGAGGTAGATGTGTGAGGTAGATGTGTGAGGTAGATGTGTGAGGTAAATTTATGAGGTAGATGTGTGAAGTAGATGTGTGAGGTAAATGTGTGAGGTAGATGTGTGAGGTAGAAGTGTGAGGTAGATGTGTGGTAGATGTGTGAGGTAGATGTGTGAGATAGATGTGTGAGATAGATGTGTAAAGTAGATGTGTGGTAGATGTGGGGTAGATGTGTAAAGTAGATGTGTGGTAGATGTGGGTTAGATGTGTGGTAGATGTGTGGTAGATGTGTAATAGATATGTGAGGTAGATGTGTGAGGTAGATGTGTGAGGTAGATGTGTGAGGTAGATGTGTGAGGTAGATGTGTAAGGTACATGTGTGAGGTAGATGTGTGGTAGATGTGTGAGGTACATGTGTGAGATACATGTGTGAGGTGGATGGGTGAGGTAGATGTGTGGTAGATGTGTGAGGTACATGTGTGAGATACATGTGTGAGGTGGATGGGTGAGGTAGATGTGTGGTAGATGTGTGAGATAGATGTGTGAGGCAGATGTATGGGGTAGATGTGTGAGCTACATGTGTGAGGTAGATGGGTGGTAGATGTGTGAGGTAGATCTGTAAGGTACATGTGTGAGGTACATGTGGGAGGTAGATGGGTGAGGTAGATGTCTGAGGTATATGTGTGAGGTAGATGTGTGAGGTAGATGTGTGAGGCAGATGTGTGAGGTAGATTTGTGAGGTAGAGGTATATGTGTGGGTTAGATGTGTGAGGTAGATTTGTGAGGTAGATTTGTGGGGTAGATGTGTGTGGTAGATTTCTGAGGTAGATGTGTGAGGAAGATTTGTAAGGTAGATGTGTTCAAGGAGATACTTGAGGTAGATGCGTAATGTAGATATATGAGTTAAATTTGTGAAGAAGACGTGTGGTTTAGATTTGTGAGGTAGATGTGTGAGGTATTTCTGTGTGATAGGGGACCTAATTCGGTGCTAAAAATATTTTGCCCCATTCCCTTGTCACAAATTTAACCACAAACTTTGACCTTTACTCACACTTTTCCCCCAAATTTCCGCCCCGCTATATAAGTTTCCAGTAATTAAATTTTGCGCTTCAAAGTTTCGTTTCAATTAACCCGACCCTGGTAATGACGTCACTCAAACGTACGGACCCGGAGTAATCAGCTTAGCTTCTCCATGGATTTATTATCAAATAAACAATTATTTTGTTATGGCTAACTTAAGTTTATTTTTATCCGCTAAGGATAACAACCCCGCTGCTAGGAATCCTGGGTAAGAATTATTTTTTTCTTCTTTTGCTTTCACTTCCATCGCCAACAAATATATGTTCCTTTAAAAAAAAAAAAGAGAGGTAGTCTCCCACTTACTTCCCTTTACCACAACAAAACCATGACACAGACAAATATTTTTCGCGTGAACGTGAGCCAAGAAAGGAAAGAAGAAGAAAAAAAATAGCAACACCTTTATTTTGTTTTTTACGCACCACTGTTTGACGCGGCGCTGTCAGACTGACGGCTGTTTGGTGCGGGCCTGTCCGTCAGGAAGTGGTCCATCCATGCGCTAGTCCCAGCTGTGGTGTGCAACAGTTTGTGATAGCTGGAGATAGAAACCCCCTTGGCTGGACGCCCCCGGGGTGTGGGGTGGAAAGTTACACAAAAGATATCTGGGATATTTGGTGAGAATCTTCATTCCCCCCCCCCCAAGAGCTATTTCTATCAATCTACGTCTAGATCACAAGTTTAGCAATTTTGTGTTTTTTTTTTTTAAAAACTATTCGGGTAAAAATATTTTTACCTGAGATAGTGGAAATACATTGATTAGCGCTAAATTTAGCAACAATGGGAAAGTTACCAAGACTTTAAAAATAACGTAACATATCATGAAATAAAATCACCATCATGAATGGGATACATGCCCGCTAAAGAACACTCTAGGGAACATTTGACGGGGATAAGATCCAGGAGAGGGGGGGGGTTGCGTTTGAGCTTTCTTTTGTGGTAGGACATGTGAAGAATTGTAAAAGATGATGCGAAGAATTGTAAAAGATGATATGAAGAATTGTAAAAGACGATATGAAGAATTGTAAACGATGATATGAAGAATTGTAAAAGATGATGTGAAGAATTGTAAAAGATGATATGAAGAATTGTAAAAGATGATATGAAGAATAGTAAAAGATGATATGAAGAATTGTAAAAGATGATATGAAGAATTGTAAAAGATGATATGAAGAATTGTAAAAGATGATGTGAAGAACTGTAAAAAGATGATATGAAGAATTGTAAAAAAATTAACAAATCTCAAGTTTGCGATATAGTATTTCTGCCTTGGTCCTGTCATTGTGCCCCACTCACCCAGGAAATGCATTGGGCTTCTATAACCCACTGCCTCGTATGTAACATATAGGTTAAGCTCTGTTCTGGTGTCTTGAAGACCGATTTATTTTGAGACTGTCTCTGACAAGAAGACTGAGTTATTTTGGGACTGTCTGTGACTAGAAAACTGAGTTATTTTCGGACTGTCTGTGACTAGAAGACTGAGTTAGTTTCGGACTGTCTGTGACTAGAAGACTGAGTTAGTTTCGGACTGTCTGTGACTAGAAGACTGAGTTATTTTGGGACTGTCTGTGACTAGAAGACCGAGTTATTTTGGGACTGTCTGTGACTAGACGACCGAGTTTTTTTGGGACTGTATGTGACTAGAAGACCGAGTTATTTTGGGACTGTCTGTGACTAGAAGACCGAGCCCTTTTCAAAAGCTCTGCACTTAATTTGCAAAATGGATTATCAAAAAAATAATAAACTAATTACTTAACAAATATAAAACTTTAAATATTCATGCATGGAATTGAATGAGCCAATATGATCTTTATGAATCAAACCGAAATCATAACATTTATGAAAATCATTCATCTTACTTAATCTGCATAATTTATGTCTGCAATAATTGTTACACTTGAAATAAAATTGTCTTACTTGATGAATTTTGTTAAATTTTATGTTTGTTGAAGCCTAAATAATTAATTACCCATATTTGAATGAGATTCTCTGTAGAAAAATTGCATTAAATATTCCCCTTGAGCTGTTATATTTTAAAGTCAAATATTTGTATAAGCATTTCTAGGGGTCACTAGGTACACACCAAATGATATAAAATGACAGAACACCGTCAAATATTTATTGATTGATTTATTTATTTAGGCATTTTTGTATAGCGCTTACCTTACAGCTCTAAGCGCTTTACAATTATTAAAAATATATAAACTATTTAAACTGCTAAAGTAAAATAAAAATGAAAAACCAGGGACACTAGAATAGTAACTACAATGTGAAAAATGACTATAGAAATAGTAGCTTAAACATTAAAATGGCTATAAAAACGAGGACACTTTGGCACTACAGGATCAACCCGAGACAGAAAATGAGGCAGGGCAAGGAGGGTGCATCACAGGTCATAGGCGGACCTAAACAGATGGGTTTTAAGGGACTTTTTGAAAGTGGACGAGGTTTCACAATGACGGATGTGGATGTGGAGCTGGTTCCAGAATGTGGGCGCATGGAAGTAGAGGTAGCGTTCACCGATGGTCTTAGTTTTGGTTCTTGGGATTGAGAGGGTTCTATTGTCAATTGAAGAACGTAGTTGTCTTGTGGGGATGTAAGGAAGCAACAGTTCAGAGAGATAGACAGGAAAGTGAGGATCAGTGAACGAGTGGAAGCAGCCATTAAAATGTCGAGATGAACAAGAAATGCGAGAAGCCATCTGATTAACAGGTAGAAAGAAGATTTAGTTTATTGGGCCGATAGATCGGCCCACGTCTTTTCCCGCCATAACACTCTGAGGCCGATGGATCGGCCCAGTCTTCACAAGAGGGATAAAACAAGAATCTGATTCGGGAACGGACTAAGGACGGTGCTCTGATATCTCTGTAGCAAGTGTTTGTTTTACTTTAAAAATATTTTAAAATTCTATTAAACTATGAGCATTCGGCAACTACACCATCTCAAAATAAACATTGACATTATATATATGTCCCATGTTTAATCTCGCGTACGCACATCGCCTATGGACTCACCTGATTAGAAAAGTTCAACACTTAATTTGGTTACAGCATTTTTAGAAATTATTCTTGCTGAACACACATGCTGGTAGCTTTGTCACGTGAATATTCATCATTGCATCCCATTCCCTCAAAAAACAACAATAAAAAATAAAAAAATAAAAAGAAAACGAAAAAAAAAATATTTACATTCCATTAGTCCAAGAGCCTGGCATTCCATTCCCCCCAAAACATGATATTCCATTACCCCCAAAACCGGGCTTTCATCACCTAAACCTGGCATTCCATTACCCCCAAAACCTGGCATTCCATTACCCCCAAAACCTGGCATTCCATTACCCCCAAAAACCTGGCATTGCACCCCCTGACCTGCCCCACCTCTCAACACTAAACAAAAAACAACAACTGGCATTGCACCCTTTTAAAAATCTGACCATATCACCCCCCTCCTTTGAACCTGACACAGCACTACCCCCCACCCCCAAATCCACAAAACTAACAAAAATCTCTCAACCCCCCCTCCCCTTCCTTTCTTTCTATGGGTTCGTGCTCCTATTGACGTAATGTGACACGTCCTAAATGCAGAGCTTGAACCCCCCCTTTGTACGGCTATTTGTGCAATGTGATATCATAACAATATGAAGTTAACCCGGCTCCATCGGGGCAGGCACGTGCACCGCTCGCGTAAGAGTCCCTCAAGCCGAAAACATTGTGTTTAGGTAAATCTAAATAAGCCGGCACCCTGACACGCGAGGACTGCTCGTCTCTTGTCAAGGATCCATCTCACCGAGAGAGAGAGAGAGCTGGTGTACGGCGATGGGCGTCTTTCATCATGCAGACACATTACCATTCTAATGGTAACTATAACAAACTCAAGGGAGGTATCTTGGTTTCTTTTAATCGCGATGTGAACCGAAATAACTTAGGAAAAGACTCAAGTTGATTTAAAGCCATTTTTTACTCTTTTGATTGGGCTGGTTGTTTTTCCAGATTGTTGGGATGGTTCGTTTTCCAGATTGTTGGGGTAGTTGGTTTTCCAGATTGGTGGGAGTGGTTCGTTTTCCAGATTGGTGGGGGTTGGGTTGGGGGCTATTTAGAAATGTTATTATATCGACAGTATTGAAATGCAGCCAAAGTCCCTGGTCACAGCAGCCAGCAAGTTACAGCTAAGAATTCCATTTTAGCTATTTAAATTTTCCGGTGTAAAAAGCGATGTTTTACCTTATTTGCTGATCGCAATTCGAGTTCAAGAAAAGTAGATGGTCATTTTAATTGAATTACGGCCCTATTGTGTGACCGACCGAAATACGTACGTATAATATGCCAATAACAACGGTGTCAATCATTATGAAATTTTTATTGATTTTCGAATGTTTGTTTTGCTGACCCCGCTTCTGTCGTGTATCACGAAGAATTCCTCAGGTTTGGTTGGGGGGAGGGGGTGGGTAGATGTGGTCAGAGGCGGGATGCTGCGCTATTATAATTGGTTTCTGTGTATCCTGGTTGAGACGGTCCCTACTCTCCGACCCAAGGGAGGCCACCATCATTGTTGCGGACCGGGAGAGTTTATGAATAATGTAGTATTGACACTGACGGTTTAGTCCCCTTGATTTCAGAGGCCCCCATCACGGCATACGTCTGGACGTGGGACGGAGGCTTTGATCGTGGAATCGTGGCCGGGCGTAAAATATTCGTACAGCATTGTTAGGGTTTCGGTACCCTAAAATACATTCCGAGCTCAGAGCGGATTCGAGGTTGATTGGCACTTTAAACCCGGACCCCGTGTCCTTTGAAAACCCTTGCTCTAAACTCCAAATCCGATAAATAGTATAACCCAGTAATTGTTTACAGACATTGTCTGCACGCTGTCCTTAATCTGATTTGACGCCGACAGTATTATAACAAAATCTTTATTTAAAAAAAAAAAAAAAAACCAAGTAGGATTATTATTTAAAGAAGAATTAAGTCGTGCCAGTCAGACGACCGATAAATAGTATAACCCATTAATTGTTTACAGACATTGTCTGCACGCTGTCCTTAATCTGATTTGACGCCGAAAGTATTATAACAAAATCTTTATTTAAAAAAAAAAAAAAAAACCAAGTAGGATTATTATTTAAAGAAGAATTAAGTCGTGCCAGTCAGACGTGCTGTGACGTCACTTCCTGTTAGTAGGACTGTCGTACACAGACTAGCTGGATTTCAGTTCCAGTCTCGGCGCCAAACGTTGCCGCATGGTAATTTAAGGGCAAAGTTTCGGCCTCGGCCGAAACAGAAAAGTTAACTTGCGGTAGACTTTCGGTTTCGACCAAAGGTAAATTTAGTCTTTCGGCCGTCGTCTACCAGAAGTCCCACTGTCACTGTGTCTGTCTGTCTGCAGGCAATCCGATCTATCTGACTAATCCTCTGCGAACACTGCACAAAGGTGCTGCATGATGACCTAGTATTCCAATATTTCCAAAAATAAAATTATCTTAAGGCTTAAGCAAAGGTGAATAGTTTTGTGAGAAAAAGTTGGGGAAATGGTTTTATTTCTTTTTGTTTTTTATAATTAAATATTATGTAAACCCTGGGTTTATTCAATTCATTCAGTCATCATACTCATTTTGATTTATCATTATCACTCTCATAAATATTGTCGTAGGCCGATGTATATCGCATTGTCGAAAAAAAAAAAGGGGGAATGGTAATATTTCCATTATTATTTTAATTTTAAATACCCCGGTTTGGTAAATTGTATGAGAGTCACTTTACACCAAATATTTTACACAATCGATGACAACATTTATTTATCATTAGAAAACATTACCGCAAAAACGCAAAAATCTGAGGTCACCGCAGAGCTGATTGTCAAATGGCCACAAACGTTTTTTTCCTGGTCATTTTTCGACATACCCAGAACGTGTGCGCGAACGAATTTCGAAATAACTAAATTTATCTTTTGGTTTCGGCTTCGTTTTTTTTTTTTTTTTTTTTTTTTTTTTTTTTTTTGTTTGCCAAAATTATTTTTTAAATTTTTGGTTTATTATCGGCCGGAGAAAAAAAA
>CAXITT010000276.1:82796-99629 GCA_964033795.1 Lymnaea stagnalis
TTTTTTTTTTTTTTTTTTTTCGCTGTTGTAGCTCTTCCCTCTCTTGCCTTTTCAATTAAAATGTTTTATGAAATCAGCAAAATTTAAAAGCCTTTTCTTACAGGGATGATCGTGTGTCAATGGATTGGATCCGGTGAATAAAAACAAAAATGAAGCTAAGGGGACAGAGAAATGCGTAATTTAATCAGCGAGATAAAAAAAAATTATTTTATTGCCCGAAATAGCAATTATCCATTTAAACCAAGTTAAAGAAAATAATTGAGACCGGCTGAGATAAAAGAATAAGAATTTAAAACAAATTGAATGAGATAGAGTGAGAGAGAGGGTGGGGACGGGGGGGAGAGAGAGATTGCGCCATTAAATTCATGTATAACATTTGTATTAAAAGCCTAAAAAGATATGTTAAGGATGTTAGGGATATTAGGGATGTTAGGAATGTTAGGGATATTAGGGATGTTAGGAATGTTAGGGATATTAGGGATGTTAGGAATGTTAGGGATATTAGGGATGTTAGGAATATTAGGGATGTTAGGAATGTTAGGGATATTAGGGATGTTAGGAATGTTAGGGATATTAGGGATGTTAGGAATGTTAGGGATATTAGGGATGTTAGGAATGTTAGGGATATTAGGGATGCTAGGAATGTTAGGGATATTAGGGATGTTAGGAATGTTAGGGATATTAGGGATGTTAGGAATGTTAGGGATATTAGGGATGTTAGGAATGTTAGGGATATTAGGGATGTTAGGAATGTTAGGGATATTAGGGATGTTAGGAATGTTAGGGATATTAGGGATGNGATACTCAACACCCAGATACTCAACACCCAGATACTCAACACCCAGATACTCAACACCCAGATACTCAACACCCAGATACTCAACACCCAGATACTCAACACCCAGATACTCAACACCCAGATACTCAACACCCAGATACTCAACACCCAGATACTCAACACCCAGATACTCAACACCCAGATACTCAACACCCAGATACTCAACACCCAGATACTCAACACCCAGATACTCAACACCCAGATACTCAACACCCAGATACTCAACACCCAGATACTCAACACCCAGATACTCAACACCCAGATACTCAACACCCAGATACTCAACACCCAGATACTCAACACCCAGATACTCAACACCCAGATACTCAACACCCAGATACTCAACACCCAGATACTCAACACCCAGATACTCAACACCCAGATACTCAACACCCAGATACTCAACACCCAGATACTCAACACCCAGATACTCAACACCCAGATACTCAACACCCAGATACTCAACACCCAGATACTCAACACCCAGATACTCAACACCCAGATACTCAACACCCAGATACTCAACACCCAGATACTCAACACCCAGATACTCAACACCCAGATACTCAACACCCAGATACTCAACACCCAGATACTCAACACCCAGATACTCAACACCCAGATACTCAACACCCAGATACTCAACACCCAGATACTCAACACCCAGATACTCAACACCCAGATACTCAACACCCAGATACTCAACACCCAGATACTCAACACCCAGATACTCAACACCCAGATACTCAACACCCAGATACTCAACACCCAGATACTCAACACCCAGATACTCAACACCCAGATACTCAACACCCAGATACTCAACACCCAGATACTCAACACCCAGATACTCAACACCCAGATACTAAATACTAACATACTCAACACCCAGATACTAAATACTAACATACTCAACACCCAGATACTAAATACTAACATACTCAACACCCAGATACTAAATACTAACATACTCAACACCCAGATACTAAATACTAACATACTCAACACCCAGATACTAAATACTAACATACTCAACACCCAGATACTAAATACTAACATACTCAACACCCAGATACTAAATACTAACATACTCAACACCCAGATACTAAATACTAACATACTCAACACCCAGATACTAACGTTTATGTAAAATGTGTCGGGATAATTAGAATGAAGGCATTTGTCAAACCAACTGATAACCGTGGTCAGGGATATCACCTCAGCACTCGAAAATAGGCCACTTCATAAAGACTTCATTTCTACTTGTATTTCAATCTTGCAGACACATGGATAGTGCGTTATATTAATAGTTTTTGGTGTTTGTTTGTTGAATTTTTTTGTTAACACCCGTGATATTTTCGCTCAGTTGATTGTAATCTCGTCACCCGGGAAAAATGTCGATCGTCTCGTTACAACTGAATTGTGTCAACATCGCGTCTACTCCGTTCAGTGAACGATTCATTGGCACACTCATAATAAGAGCTGTAGGATTTTAGGGATTTAAAGAATGAGAAAAAAAAAGAGGCAACAATACTAATTCTTTTTTGTTTATAATGTAAAAGGTTAAAATTTTAATACTAAAAGTAGAAAATTAAAAAAAAAAAAATTTAAAAACGTTAATATAAAAGACTTTCTTGATCTGATTAAATAGCCTGAAAATTTTATTACGCAAAGAAAGTTTGTGCAGCAAATATGTTAATATATTTTTAAAAAGAAAACATATTTAAGTCTCGGCTATATTTATTTCTAATCCCTTGGCTATAATAGTGCTACATAGAGTGCTGCACATTGCTACATAGAGTGATACATAGTGCTACATAGAGTGCTACATAGAGTGCTACGTAGAGGGCTACTTAGTGCTTCATAGAGTGCTGCATAGAGTGCTACGTAGAGTGCTAAATTGAGTGCTACACATTGGTTTAACATAGAGTGCTACACATTCGTACATAGAGTGCTACATAGTGCTACATTATAGAGTGCTTACATAATGCTACATAGAGTGCTACATAGAGTGCTACGTAGTGCTAAATGGAGTGTTCATGTACACTTCTGCCCACTTTTGTTCTGTTTCGCTTAATTCATTTTAAGAATAATTAACTATGTTCTACTTTTTAGTGTGTTTAAACGCCTCCCTTAAAAGAAAGTCTTATTTAAAAAAAAAATAAATAAATACATTTTGGTTTCATCTGTTTTATATTCAGTTCTGTTAGATGGCAGACGAACTGTTTAATAATGAGCATGCCAAGTAGTTACCTGTCAGCTGCTCTGAGATCTTCCGTTGTTACTCCTAGACCCCCTAAGCCCTACTCCTCAGATCCCGTTACACCACTCCTCAGACCCTGTCTCACTACTCCTCAGCCCCTTCTCACCACTCCTCAGACCCCTTCTCACCACTCCTCAGACCCCTTCTCACCACTCCTCAGACCCCTTCTCACCACTCCTCAAAGCCCGTCACACTACTCCTGTTTGAGAAGTGGTCAAAAGAGTAGTAAGACGGGTTCTGAAGAGTAGTAAGACGGGTTCTGAAGTGTAGTGGAAGGTTGAAAAAGGAGGGTATGGGCGTGACAAGGGTAAAAAAACTCAAACAGCATTCTCCCCCCCCCCTTACTTTTTGCTGTTATAAATTAGATTAAGTGGCGCAACCATAAAAACAGATAGGTGGCACCACGTTATAAATAGTTGAATGGCCGAATATCTTCAGCGCCAAGTGACAGATGGGCGGTTATTGGGCCACGCGCCGAAGTGGTGCTGGTAATCGAATCTGCGATTGGCTCAACCGCCAAGTACGAGTAACCTAATGGCTGCAGCACGTATGACGTCATGCCACGCCCATAAAGTACATGCTAGTTTGCTATTCTGTCTGACACCTGGGACTTTTTACAAAATAATAGTTATCATTTTTAGAGGCGGTTCTCATTTTGTGATGATAAACGCCTCTTGCGGTTTGTTATACCCAACTCCCCACAATGATAATACTACAATGCTAAATATCAGAAATATTCTAACTTGTCCCGGTATTTCATACATTATTTAGTTCACTAAATACACGCAATGTACCGTGACATTCAGGTACTTACTTAAGCAACACTTTTTGGGGGAGATTTAAGGGAATATCACAGGCGTGCACAACTCAGACTGTAAGGCGGGCCGTAATACTTCATGAAAAACTTGTGCGGGCCGAACGAAAAATAGAACGGGGCTGGGCAAGCTATTTAGAAAATAATAATGATAAAAAAAGAAATTTTCGTAACTTCGCGGGCCAACAAGTTGGGAGATGGTGGGCCACGTGCGGCCCGCGGGCCATATGTTGTGCAGGCCTGGATATCATATCAACATAATTTATTGTTAGATATGTTTGCCTCGTAAAGGCAAAACTATGACCACTCGGGTGCTTCATTCATCAGGTGTGTCTAGCGCGGTAGTTGACCTGTATGATTCAATCTGACAGTGCTAGTTGTTCTACGCCTGACCCTGTCACATAAATCTCCCACAAGCAGTTCTTATCTAGCGCGCCATCTCCACGATTATTTCCCGTTGGTTGCCAAACACTGGATCAAGCTAAGTTGCCTGTTAGCAGCAGTATCCGGGACAATCTTAAGACGAAGGGATCGATACCATTCATTAATTCTTGTCATGTCATCGATTCCCCGTGTTATCGGCGCTTGTATAAGAGTATTCGTGCACAATAATAAGTGTTATCGAAGTCGTGGAATAAAAAAATTGTGTTACGGCCAACAACTTGAGTAATCGACTTATCAATTAATCATCAACAACTGTGCTTCAACAAAGGGCGTTACCGGAACACTAAACATACAATCGGGCGGGACAACGTAACTATTGCCCAGTCATAGCAGGGACAGTAAAATAAAATTATTCCATAATTTTTCGTTGGTTTTTCAGCTAGAGAAAACAGCTGAACCGCAAATAAAAACAAAAAATGGTGGGACTAAGGACTTTCTGGGACGTATGAACCAATAGTCCCACAAACGCTGTCCACAAAAGCTGTCCACAAAAGCTGTCCACAAAAGCTGTCCACAAAATCTTTCCACAAAATTTGTCCAAAAAATCTGTCCACAAAAGCTGTCCACAAAATTTGTACACAAAAGCTGTCCACAAAAGCTGTCCACAAAATCTGTCCACAAAATCTGTCCACAAAATCTGTCCACAAAAGCTGTCCACAAAAGCTGTCCACAAAATCTGTCCACAAAATCTGTCCACAAAATCTGCCCACAAAAGCTGTCCACAAAAGCTGTCCACAAAAGCTGTCCACAAAAGCTGTCCACAAAAGCTGTCCACAAAATCTGTCCACAAAAGCTGTCCACAAAAGCTGTCCATAAAAACTGTCCACAAAAGCTGTCCACAAAATCTGACCCAGGCCTTTAATAACAAAAGAGCGATATTTGAAAATAAAAAAATATGAATCTTTAAAAAAGAAGCCCATATCTTTACCATTCCCACCCCGCCCTTATCCTCACTCCAAACACATGGTGTCAATTGGTGCAATACATGTCACCCCCCCCTACCCCCCCCCCCCCTTTTTTTTTACTTTTTAAACCGCCCTTTATCACCCATTTTTTGGTTTAATTGTTGACATTTGTTCCCATAGCGTGTATTTGAACTAATTGACTTGAGAGTGGACTCAGAGATTTGATGTAATGACTGCAGGGCGTGACGCACATGAAGTGTTAGAGATTAGTCTCAGAAAAGTCGGGCGCGATGACGCAATCAGTTTGTGTAGACTACAGTAGGTGTGAATTATCTCTGTGGAGTGTCTGCGAGTCATATCTGTGTGTACACCAAGGGTGTGCCATTGAGGAAATAATGACTCCGGTGGGAAACGAGGCTTTGAGAATGACGTTTCGGGATGAACTCAGAAAACAGAGAACCTAATCTCAATAGTGATGTTTAATAACATGGGTGATGATAAGTTCCGTAAATACATATTGCTTGAGATCTGCGGGCTGTTAAACGAGCAGAGATATTGGGGGAGGGGGGTGGGGGGGGTTAGCAGATTCATTCGGGGATTTTTGAGATCATGGAAGCCTTCACAAAGCTGCCCTGTCCAGTCTCTTTAAATACTTTTTAAAGAAAATAATTTCGTTATTGAGATTGGCTATTCCATTGTGTTGCCCTTGTAACAAGCGATGCGTCACATTATATTCACGAGACGTGGTCGTGCGTTTCTTAAACCTTCACAGTCCTGGAGCAATCAAAACACTAACACCAAATCTTGAACCTACTCTGACCTTGTGGTGTTCTCGATCCTGTAACCACCTTTCTACTTATTGAATGTTTGTCGAGTGACACTGGCAGTATATAAAGTACTGAACAACAGACGGAGGTCTGATTGTTAACTTATTATTATGTAACAAATGAAATGTTATAGTGAAACAATAAATTTTATGTGTAACAATCAAATGTCATAGTGAAAGCACCAAATGTTATAGTTAAACAATCAAATGTGTTAGTGAAACAATAAAATGTTATAGTTAAACAATTAAATTTTATAGTGAAACAATAAAATGTTATAGTGAAACAATCAAATGTTATAGTGTAACAATCAAATGTTATGTGTGCCAATCCAATGTTAAAGTGAAACAATCAAATATTATGTGTAACTGTCCAATGTCATGGGGAAACAATCAATCTTATTTGTAATTATTAAATGTTATAGCGCAATATAAAATGTTATATTGAAATAATCAAATGTTATGGTGACAAAAATCAAATGTTGTGAGTGAAACTGTACAATCCGCTAGCACACATTAACAATTCACACATTGGTCGATATTTTGTCACGACAACAGATCACACAGACCTGGCGCCAGTCTCGTCACTCATCCAATGGTCCGAGACTCTGAGACTGTACGAGCATCGAACAAGCTCTCTGGTCCCCCACAAAACGTTCTTTGATAATACTGGCTTTGTTTACTTGCATCATTGGCGACCTCTCACGTGCAGCCACTATCAACCCGTTCCACGAGCGGTTCTCAATAATCTTGCCCACCCTTAAGACAGTTTTGGGTGTGTGTGTGTGGGGGGGGGGTTGTAAAACAATTCATGAAAGACAAAGCGGGTCCAGAAAAAGTGTGTGGGCGTGTGTGTATGTGTGTGTGGGGCGGGGGGAGGGGGTGTTGAAGCAACGTCATGACAGAGAAAGCGTGTCCCAGAATACAGCGTGTACAAATACCGGAAGTTGTTCCGTGACTCCATTATGATATGTCGAGATGACATTGATAGCTGCGAATAACAACTATCTGCCTGGGTCGGCGGTCCCCAACCTTTTCTCTGTCCACACCCCTTGATTAGAATTTTCACGTATGTCTCCCCCCCCCCCACACACACACACTCCGAGCCCGTTACCCATACACATCCATAAAAAAAATCGTATTAGGAAATGGATTGGCTCAATAATCCTAAGAGGCGGGCAAAGCTGATGACGTCATTTGATTATTTTATTCTTATTTTATATGTTGTTTTTTTTTACAAATAAAAAGTAAGGCTATTATTTTAAAAAACATGTTGCCACATAAACATTTAATGTAATTACAATATTTGTTCATTAACTTTACAATAACTGTTATTAATCTTGTGTGTCAATAGTTCCACGTGATGCTCTTTGAAATAAATAGACTGATCCTAAGCACTGGCATCTGTTGAATCGGTTGGATGAAGTACTGGCATCTCTTGAATCGGTAGGATGAAGTACTGGCATCTGTTGAATCGGTAGGGGGAAGTACTGGCATCTGTTGAATCGGTAGGATGAAGTACTGGCTCGCCACCCCATCCCAACCACCTCCCCATCCCAAAATAACCCACCCCCTCCCCCACGACGTAAACCCCCCCCCCCCCCNTTACATACGACCCAATTAAGCCGCTCTCTATTAGCCGCAAGTGAAATTTGAACTACCGGTAGTTGTGGTACTCACATATCAGCTTTAACGGTTCGGGGAGGGGGGAGGGGGGGGGGGGAGGGTTGGGGGGGTGGAGAATAAAGTGTCAGTTATCCACAATTTGTTCCGCCTCTGCCACTAATGAGCATGTCGTAAAACATAATGGGTAGCGGGGGGTGAATGGATGACAGAGCTCACGGTGTGGGGGGGGGTGGGGGGTAGGGAGGTGGGGTAAATAAGCCGTTCAATGGCCGGAGAGTTCATTGTTAACTTTCCTCTAATAACAAGCGAGAACCGACATTTTGATAGGTGTACATGTCAGCTGTCACATGTGACAGAGCTGTGGAGCGAGACGCACTCATTGAACTCACAGGGTATACGAAAACAGGTGGCGACAGAATGCAATTGATTGAAGTAAGCTACTTTTGTTGGTCTCAATACTGTGGTGTCTGGTGTTCATTTGGTGTTCATATTGTGGTGTCTGGTGTTTAATTGGTGTTAATAATGGGCTGTCTGGTGTTTTATTGCTGTTAATAATGTGGCGTCTGGTGTTTAATTGGTGTTTATAATGTGGTTTCTCTTGTTTAGATGGTTTTAATGATATGGCTCCTGGTGTTTAATTGGTGTTAATAATATGGTGTCTGGTGTTTATCGCAAGACAATCTCCTACGATGCTCTGCAAGTTATTTGCTTATTTCATTGTCGTCTCGCTAGGAATCCACACAAGAAGAAAGTAAAAAGAGCCCATGACATGTGATTGTGTCAGCGATGCTATGAGAGATGATCTTGATTTTGTTAAACTTGATCAGTAAAAGTTGATCCAACCTATTCGTGCCTTACTTCACGCTGAAGCTCATTCAGTCGTGTGATGGTTCACCCTTGGTCAGGGGCGGGTTCATTCAGTCGTGTAATGGTTCACCCTTGGTCAGAGGCGGGTGTAGGGAAGGGGCTCATAAAAGAGTCGTCCACCATGCCCTAGGAACAACCCCACTCCACCCGTCACCCAACCCCACTCCACCCGCCATTTGAAAACTGTAACATTATTGTAACAATGCATATAATGATATTTACGGGCTTCTTCTGTCCTTCATTCGCTGTTACAGATGCTTCTTTTAAAACTTTTTCTTTTCGATTCTTCCGACCTTTCAATTTTCTTTTCGTTTTAGACCATACAAAACCAACCTACCCCCAACCATCCCACTCATCCCACCACCCCCCACACGCACTCCACAACCCCACCCACTTATGGCCATATGTTACTCTCTACACCAAAATGAAAATGCTACAAGCCACAATGTAATCTCCAAAAAAAAAAAAAAAATGGATATCTATGTCTCGCCACGCGTCGACCTCCCCCGCCATTGGTCACGGCATTTTTCAGAACGAGGCGTCTCCGGAAATGGCCCCATTTTCTTTTTCCCCGGAAAGCCACACGAAAAGAGAATTCAATCAACAAACACGGGCCATTCTAGACGAGTAAGCGCTTCTATGCCTGGTTTATTTTCACTGCTGGCCCCATCAACGGGGGCTCGTCCATTTGACGGACCACGCGCACCTGTCCGTTACTGGTGGGAAACGTCCCTTTACCGGCAAAACTGAACAGTCTTAATTCGATGATCACAGTTCTGGACTTTCAGCTCGGACGATTCGGGGGAGGTCTGGTGAGAATCTAATGAAATGATTGTGTTAATTTGTGACATTAGTAAAGAGTCCTGCCATCTGCGTGGGTAAAAGATTGTTGTCTGTGTGGGTTGAAGATTGTCTGTGTTGTTGGAGGCTGTAGCATAGATGAAATATGTATGATGGTTTCATTGTATGACGGTCTCATTGTTTTATGGTCTCTTTGTAATAGGATTTCTTGAGTACGATTCCATCATTTTTAAGATCTTTGGAGGCTGGTCCTCCGTTGACATGAAATATAAGGCCGCTGGTGGTGTTTCCTGGTAAGATTTCCGTTTTGACATTATATTATATATATATTTAGTTTCAGGTACGCCCTCGTCATTTAAGAAAGGTATGCCGTATTGTACAGAAACTTTATTTGACTGAAGCATTACTGACACGTTGAGTGCTGATGACTGGCGTTTATGCACAATTAGGGTTTTTCAAATATTTTTTCCACTCGCTACTTCCCACTTTTAAATATTTCCTTTTTGTTTTAGACCCTAACCGCCCCACTCACCCCAACCCACTCACCCCAACCCACCCTACTCACACACACCCACCCCACTCACCCCAACCCACCCCACTCACCCCAACCCACCCCATTCTCCCCAGCCCACCCCACTCACACACACCCACCCCACTCACCTCAAACCACCTCACTCACCCCAACCCACCCCACTCACCCCAACCCATCCCACTCACACACACCCACCCCACTTAACCCATTCACCCCATTCACCCCACTCACCCCAACCCACCTCACTCGTCCCAACCCACCCCACTCACCCCAAACCACCTCACTCACCCCACTCACCCCAACCCACCCCACTCACCCCAACCCACCCCACTCACCCCAACCCACCCCACTCTTTCCAAACAATCCTACTCGTCCCAACCCACCCCACTCACCCCAACCCACCCCACTCATCCCAACCCACCCCACTCATCCCAAACTTACCACACTTACACACCCTCACCACACTCACACACACTCACCCCTAACCACCTCACATATCCCAGCCCACCCACATCGTCCCCAGCCCTCTTCACTCACCCCCATCCCATTTTCCCAGGGCTTAAGACTACTATTCATACATCAAGAAGCAATTCTTCAGCACTGCTGAAAAGTTAATAAGCTAAAAAAAAAAACAATATTCCTTTTTATTGGACAAGAAATTATTTCCATTTCTATTGAGGGTATTCCTTTGAAAGCTGACATGTTGGTATGCTACAAGTAACGTATGTGGCTAACATAAGCCACCGCGTCATTAAATCTAGATATCAGGGAACGCAACTCGCATTCGCTTGGAGGAAGAGTAACGTAACGTGGCTCCTGTGTTTTGAACATTAGCCGGCATATCGGACACAATTCTTGCAGTGCTGACTGTACAGTACTTGCGCAAGCAAATCTTTGACAGGTTGCAATAATTCTCAGTGGGGCCTCTGTGGGGGGGGGGTTGATTTGGACTGCTGGGAATTACATCATAGTCACATGCATGTCAAATAATTCTTCCTTTTGTACTTCTATTAAATATTATTTAAGAAATAGCTCTAAATTTTTATACAGATATCTTGCCGGTAATTCGTGGCATCAAGACGGTATTTTTTCGGAACAAAGAAAGGCATTTATTTCGTATACAAAAATAAATGTTTAAAAAAAAAAATTATGTTTGTTCTATAACGTTCATCTGTTTGTGGCCAACCTCGCAATTTCCCCTGCCATCTGGAATCTAGACTAGGAGACACCTCAGCTTCAACTGTGGGTGGCGATTGGGGTGAAAGGAGGATAAGGTTTCTATCAATGTATACTAAGACTGCCCCCTCCTCTCCACCCCCCCACCCCCGCAGATCGCACTTGTGAGTACGTCATCATACAAAACCCCCTCACCCGCGAGCACAAGTCTTGGGCTAAAACAGAACATTGCGAGCTGCTAGTCCCGGCTGTATCTCTCGGCTGTATCTCTCGGCTGTATCTCTCGGCTGTAATCTCTCGGCTGTATCTCTCGGCTGTATCTCTCGGCTATATCTCTCGGCTGTATCTCTCGGCTGTATCTCTCGCATCGTTCGTTGCCTGACTTTGGTTCACATTGTTGTACTTGTCGTATGATTGAGCATTGTTTTAGAAGGTAATTTATTTTAGAAAATAATTACTTTTAGTAGGTAATTTGTTTTAGAAGGTAATGTGCCGTCTTTCTTGCTGGTATCTTACTGTCCATAGTAAAATCTTTTTATTTTTTTTAATACTAAAAAAAACACGTTTAAAAAAAATTGTGAATGATTTAACCCATTCGCTCAGAATCTACCTTTATTACTCTAAAACTTAAAACCAACATTGCATCTTCTCCTTTTTACCCCTTGCCACTTGCAAGCTGTTTCTTTCATCCTCTGTCACTTGGCAAGCTGCCTCTTTCAACCTCTGCCACTTGGCAAGCTGCCTCTTTCAACCTCTGCCACTTGGCAAGCTGTCTCTTTCAACCTCTGCCACTTGGAAAATCTTGCAATGGGGAAACTGTTTTTTAGCCCCTGGCACTTGACAAACTGTCCCCTTTAACTCCTGCCAATTTTCATACTGTCAATTTCAAATCATCCAACATTTTGCACCAAAAAACTTTTCCCAGACAAATTTGACCTTTGCCATCGAATCAAAGACGTGCGGGAATATTTAATTTTTTTCTATTTTTGTCAAGACAAGGGGAGGATATCGGGGCTGGATCAAGGGGAGGATATCGGGGCTGGATCAAGGGGAGGATATCGGGGCTGGATCATCATAACGTGCTTTTAATTCACACTTGATCAAGCGCATTATGCGCCCCCATCATGGTGCCGCAGCGCCCCCAGCATGGTGCCGCAGCGTCCTCATTCCTGGCGCGTTTTGTGCTTGTCTTAATTTCGCCGCGCGCGGCCATAAAAACATGGCGGCCGAGCGTTGGGAGATCACGTGACCTTAAGAGCTGTGCTTGGTGCAGAGGTAGGAGGGTGTGAAAGGGGGCTGGGGAGGGGAACGAGGAGGAGGTGGAGGGACTGAGGAGGAGGTGGAGGGACTGAGGAGGAAGTGGATGGACTGAGGAGGTGGTGGAGGGACTGAGGAGGAGGTGGAGGGACTGAGGAGGAGGTGGAGGGACGGAGGAGGTAGTGGAGGGCCTGAGGAGGAGATAGAGGGACTGAGGAGGTGGTGGAGGGACTGAGGAGGTGGTGGAGGGACTGAGGAGGAGGTGGAGGGACGGAGGAGGTAGTGGAGGGCCTGAGGAGGAGATAGAGGGACTGAGGAGGTGGTGGAGGGACTGAGGAGGTGGTGGAGGGACTGAGGAGGAGGTGGAGGGACGGAGGAGGTAGTGGAGGGCCTGAGGAGGAGATAGAGGGACTGAGGAGGTGGTGGAGGGACTGAGGAGGTGGTGGAGGGACTGAGGAGGAGGTGGAGGGACGGAGGAGGTAGTGGAGGGCCTGAGGAGGAGATAGAGGGACTGAGGAGGTGGTGGAGGGACTGAGGAGGTGGTGGAGGGACTGAGGAGGAGGTGGAGGGACGGAGGAGGTAGTGGAGGGCCTGAGGAGGAGATAGAGGGACTGAGGAGGTGGTGGAGGGACTGAGGAGGTGGTGGAGGGACTGAGGAGGAGGTGGAGGGACGGAGGAGGTAGTGGAGGGCCTGAGGAGGAGATAGAGGGACTGAGGAGGTGGTGGAGGGACTGAGGAGGTGGTGGAGGGACTGAGGAGGAGGTGGAGGGACGGAGGAGGTAGTGGAGGGCCTGAGGAGGAGATAGAGGGACTGAGGAGGTGGTGGAGGGACTGAGGAGGTGGAGGGACTGAGGATGAGGTGGAGGGACTGAGGAGGAGGTGGAGGGACTGAGGAGGAGGTGGAGGGACTGAGGAGGAGGTGGAGGGACTGAGGAGGGACTGAGGAGGGGGTGGAGGGTCTGAGGAGAAGGTGGAGGGACTGAGGAGGAGATGGAGGGACTGAGGAGGTGGATTTGGAGGCCAGAATATGATGTAACAACATGTCTTTTAATATCTCAGCGCTAATATTGATTTTTTTTTTTTAAAAAAAAGGTAATTACCTGTGTTCGCAAAAGTTTAGCAAGTATTTTTTGCTATCCAATGGGAAGATGATTCAGAGAAAATTTGATTAAAAGGTGAAACATGTTCCTGATCATGCTGCATCGCGCCCTTGCAAAATGTGGAAGGGGGGAAAAAAGTTGTATCCATGGCAACATTCATTACAGTTCAATTTAAAAAATAATGTGTACGTTTCTAAAATGGCGCAGGTATAACCAAGGTGAACGTACATACGTACGACTCAATTAAATTACGTATATAGGTTGTTTTTTTTCTTACTGTCTCTAACTTAACTAGAGGCGCCATTCTTATACTGGAACACCCCCCAGCCCCACATACACACACATACACATAGTTTTCTCCCCCCCCCCCAACTCAACTTATTACAGCTGTGGGTCTAGGCATAGTTAAGAGGGGTGCACATCACACACTCAATTTATTACAGCTGTTGGTCTCTATCTTATACTGGAACACCCCCCCGCCCCACCTACACACACATACACATAGTTTTCCCCCCCCCCCCCCAACTCAACTTATTACAGCTGTGGGTCTAGGCGTAGTTAAGAGGGGTGCACATCACACACTCAATTTATTACAGCTGTTGGTCTCTTCAAGCCCACAATAATACGATTCTCATGTAGACCCCAAGAAAGGGACTTAGCTTTAATTTTACCATGAATGTTACAGACTTTCAACCAAATTTCTTTGTCCCGCTATCTGAAAGAAAATCCGATTAGTTACCCTCCGAGTACATCTAACGGTGTAACCCACCACCCTTGAACTAAAGTCATCATGGCTCTGCCCCTGACAGGAAGTAATTGCCCCCCCACCCCACACTGCCCCATTAAACCGCCTGATCTGGCGACGCCGCTGATAGGTACAATCTCCAACCTTTCAAAACCCACCAGCAATGGTTGTCAGGTTCCAAATTTGATTTCCGGCGAGAAGATCAAAACAGTGACATCAGCTGTAGACTGAGGCTGGCCCCCGCTCAACGGTTTTGACTGGTGTGGGCATGACTTCAGCCAACATTTCATTTCATCAAGGCCTTTCATCAGTTCATGTTATTTCTGCCTGGCATTATTTGTACATTCTTCACAACCGCTTTAAAACAAACTTTTCCCCATGAATCCTTTATACCAGGCCCGCACAACTCAAAATGTAAGGTGGGCCGTAATACTTGATGAAAATCCTGTGCGGGCCGTAATACGTTATGAAAGCTTGTGCGGGCCGAAAGATGATAGGACAGGGAGGAGAGCTATTTAGAAAATAATAAAAGTATATTCCGTTAATTCGCGGACCGCCAAGTGTGTGCTGGCGGGCCACATGCGCCCGCGGGTTATAGGTTGTGCAGGCCTGCTTTAAATGTATTTTCAAAAATTGTTTCATATTTAATATTGAAATAACCCACCCACTTTCACATCGCGGATTTATTGCACTAACTGTTACGCACCAAACGCACTTGCGATATTATTTTTAAAAGTATATCCTTAAGCGCAATTATCGGGAATTTTATTTCATACAATTGGTGGCATCAAATTCCCTTCATCTCCTTCTTGAAAAACAGGAAAAAACTTATTTTTGTGTGTGGGAGCTGGGGAGTGGGGCTTAAAATTTGACAGAACTGTTTGACATCGGCAACGTGTCAAATTGCGGAGTTTCAGCTCGATAGGTTGACGGGAAGTGCGTGAATTAGTCGTCCGAAAATTTTGCCATAAACAAACAAAAGCGAAGTTAATATAAAGGATTTCAAAAGTTTTGAAAGACTATGAAGCCTGTCTGAAAACAAAAATGCTACCTAAAGCCATGGCTTATCTGGCTACCTAAAGCCATGGCTTATCTGGCTACCTAAAGCCATGGCTTATCTGGCTACCTAAAGCCATGGCTTATGTGGCTACCTAAAACCATTGGCTTATCTGGCTACCTAAAGCCATGGCTTATCTGGCTACCTAAAGCCATGGCTTATCTGGCTACCTAAAGCCATGGCTTATGTGGCTACCTAAAACCATTGGCTTATCTGGCTACCTAAAGCCATGGCTTATCTGGCTACCTAAAGCCATGGCTTATCTGGCTACCTAAAGCCATGGCTTATCTGGCTACCTAAAGCCATGGCTTATCTGGCTACCTAAAGCCATGGCTTATCTGGCTACCTAAAGCCATGGCTTATCTGGCTACCTAAAGCCATGGCTTATCTGGCTACCTAAAGCCATGGCTTATCTGGCTACCTAAAGCCATGGCTTATCTGGCTACCTAAAGCCATGGCTTATCTGTTGAGAGGATTGAAAGTTTAGGAGGTTTTAAAAAAAAAAAAAGAAAAGAAAAATGACATTTCGGATACATCTCTTGTGGATACCAATTTGGTTATCCTCAAAGGTCACCGTGACATAAAGATATCGACCAGATGGAGTCATTCGCCAGGTCATGGCGACCTTACTTTGGCTGACCACTTTGGGTAACGTGAGAACAGGAGGTCCAACCGATCCCATAACAAACGCTTCCAGTGGAGTTTACAATTACCGAGAGAGAGAGAGAGAGACAGAGAGGCCAAAAAAATACAACCCTCCTGTGGCCTCGTGCTTTGATTTAGCCAACAGAAGAGACACAACTCCTATGACGCAGATTTCCGGCTTGAATTCCCATCAAAGACATTAAAAAATAGTATTTCAGGGATTCTCAAAATATACTCTGTTGTGTAAAGAATTGTCTACAGAAACAAGTCAAAACCTTTTTTGGGGGGGGATTCGAAACTCAATTTGACTTGACTTGGTATAAAACTCCCAGTCCCTTTTTTTTTTTTTATTTGGACTCCATTCACCCGTTTTTGAATAGAGGAGTGACAGTTTCATGTCAGACAGCGTCCTCGACTTCTCATGTGTTAAATTCAAGGCTAAACAGCGCTTATTTTATTCACCAAAAATATAATGTATATCCTTCAAGGAGTCTCACATAAAAGGAATTGCTGCTATAAGAGGGCCCTGCCCCACCCACAACCCCTCAGGCCATCAAGAAGTGAAAATTTGCCAGCTGCCCCTGGGCCAGAATGTGTGATGGGGATAAACGGGTTCTGTTATTGTAATATTTATGATTAAATCAAGAGGCCAACCGGTGAATTGGGTCTAAATTGTGACGTCATCGCTGTCCTGGTGGGAATGCTGTGGTGGTCGTGAAATCAAGGGAGATAAATAGGATCGTGTGATCGCAGGAGTTACCGGGACCACACAAAAAAAACAAAAAAAAACAAAAACTTGTGTAAATTTTTTATGTTCTCTCTCTCTCTCTCTCTCTCTCTCTCTCTCTCTCTCTCTCTCTCTCTCTCTCTCTCTCTCTCTCTCTCTCTCTCTCTCTCTCTCTCTCTCTCTCTCTCTCTCTCTCTCTCTCTCTCTCTCTCT
>CAXITT010000276.1:104276-116447 GCA_964033795.1 Lymnaea stagnalis
AAACCCTCCCCCCCCCCCTCCCCCCAAAAATCCCCGTTCAGATTACTAACCCCAAACCCCCCCCAGAATTCCCCCCCTGGGGGGGGGGGGGTGCCATACGCCATGACCCGTGATTGAGAAACTTCACCAGCAGACCTCAAAACGTATCTTTTGCCACCCAGCCATCGGGCATGGGTAATTTAACCCCGGAGAAAACACGGTTCCCAAGATGGGAGAAAGAACAACAAGGAGACCGAGCAACCATAACAGTCTGGTCCTACACCGTCATCGCTGGTACCATCCGGGACTGAACACAGGTCGGCATTCAGCGGTCGACCCAGGGAAAGTAGAGATAGGGGGCATCCATGGCTGGAGTCATGCATGGATACTGGCAACGCCACCCATGGATTTCGCAATGTTCTCAGAAGTCGCCAGCTTTCCTTTTTGACCATGTGCTGGGCGACGACGGGGGTAAAAAAACCAGCAAACAAAAGTGAACTCGGTCATTTTGTACGCAGTAATTTGGTCATTTCGCTTTTAGTTTCCAAAATGAGACTTTAGATTGGTAGCAGAGTAAATGTACATTTTGAAATATTTTATTTATAGTGCTACGTCCCGGTAGGATGTTCTGGACTTTGATAATTTCTCGTCTACGGCTCTGACAATATGTTTTCACATAGCTGCTCCTCGTAGTTACCCTCTATCGTAGTTGCTCCCCCTATTCATTTTCTATCATTGTTGCTTTCTTTGATAATTTGTCCCAAAAATAGTTGCCCCCTAAAATAATTGCGCCTTAAAATAGTTTCTCCTTTTAACAATAGCCTCCAGTAACAGATGTTCAGTTCCACACCAAATTGTTCATCTTTTTTTTAAAAAAAGAAGGGTAATTATTTTGACATCATGCTAGGCAACTCATAAAAAACAAGTCTTGAAATCGTCACCGACGCTGGATATTTGCCTACATACGCCCCTGCTCGCATTGTCACTCGCATAATTGCTTTCCGCGGTACCAACGGATGTTGGGGGGTCGAAATACCGTTATCGCGGGGGTCGTTTTCCGCACGGAGAAATGGAATTATGACTAGGTCATTATTGGCTCCGTCGGTCGGTACCGGGGCAGGCGATGCAAAGTGACGCTCGGTCGTAGAAACGTGTGCTGGTAATTAGAATAGCGGGCGCATAATGAGCCGTTATTTCTAGGGGTCGTTGTTTTATATACTTATAGCCCTGACATCACAGGCCCACGGTTGATTACATCGGAACAAATAAAGGGCTGGCCTAATTTTTCGGCTGGCGACCCGGTTCTGGAATCGGAAATAGAAATGTAGATCTTTAAGTTAAATATGATGATGAGGTTCGCTCTCTGAATTGCAATTATTGTCTCACTCGTGTGGGGCGTGTGGTGTGGGGAGTGGGGAGTGGGGTGTGGTGCGTTGGGTGTGGTGAGTGGGGTTTGGGGAGTGGGGTGTGTAGTGTGTGGAGCGGGGTGTGGGGAGTGGGGTGTAGGGAGTGGGGTGTGGGGAGTGTGGTGTGGGGAGTGGGGTGTGGGGCTGGGCAGATATTTTGCTAATTGGAATTTATTATAGAGTGCTGTGCGACTGTGACAAACATATTTTGAACATTTATTTAAACATCAGTCACAGTTGCAGTGACATCGTGTTTTTAGAAATTTGGAACTGCGTATGTCTCTTCAAATCCGAGCTTGAAGTCTGGTTTTAAATTATTGATGTATGCTGTCGATATTTCGAGGACCTGACTCTATGTTATGGAACTCAATGCACTAAGTATTTCTATGCACTAAGTATTTCTATGCACTAAGTATTTCTATGCACTAAGTATTTCAATGCACTAAGTATTTCAATGCACTAAGTATTTCTATGCACTAAGTATTTCAATGCACTAAGTATTTCAATGCACTAAGTATTTCAATGCACTAAGTATTTCAATGCACTAAGTATTTCAATGCACTAAGTATTTCTATGCACTAAGTATTTCAATGCACTAAGTATTTCTATGCACTAAGTATTTCTATGCACTAAGTATTTCTATGCACTAAGTATTTCAATGCACTAAGTGGATAGGGTACTGATGATAATATTTTTGAATTGCAAAAACCTTTGCTTTCTCCTTGACAACTTCCGAAGAACTGACACACTGACACAGTGACACTGTGACACACTGACACACTGACACACTGACACAGTGACACACTTACACACTGACACAGTGACACGGTGGCACACTGACACAGCCTCCTCGATTCTAATTTTACACCAAAAAATTTTTTTAAAGTATACCGGCCCAAACCCTCACAGCATCTATCCATTAGAGTAACCACTTCATAAAGTAAAATGCTACAACGATATCCAATTCTGTAGGTGACGACGACACACCACGGCGCGGTCTGGCTATCCATCTCCCACCAATTCCTCTTCAAAAAAAAAAAACCTACAAGAGTCGAGATAAGGGCTGATAGTCTCTCTAGACTCTCACAACCTCTAACTGAAACAATGCTTTGAAGTAGTCCGAGGGAGATAATGTCTTGGCCGTGAGATGGTTGGCATAGTCCTTTCGGTTTGTTTCATGGTTGTGGTTCCTGACGGGGTGCCCCATTAAACTCTTACATCTCTGGAGGGGCAAGGAGTCATACAACATCTTCTGACTCCGGGCTTGCTTTATCTTAACAAAGAAATAACCCCAAAAAATGAGAATGTCTCAATCCCAATTTAAGGTTACGTTATATTCCCTTGTTTACCATCCCCATTTCCTTGCTATTTTGCATTCCCTTGTTGATCATCACCCTTAGTCATGTTATTAGCTATTGTAGAGTTTACCGTTTCCATTAGACGTCATTATAGTAGTTCAACCAATGAAAATCAAGTTTTTTTGTTTTTTTAAAAGTTATCATTGATATTTACTTACTATAACAACTTAACCAACTGTAGTTGACGTCCATGCAAAATTACAGTACATTTATGGTTACATGTTCTAGTATCACATTTATGGTTGCATGTTCTAGTATCACATTTATGGTTACATGTTCTAGTATCACATTTATGGTTACTTGTTCTAGTATCACATTTATGGTTACATGTTCTAGTATCACATTTATGGTTACATGTTCTAGTATCACATTTATGGTTACATGTTCTAGTATCACATTTATGGTTACATGTTCTAGTATCACATTTATGGTTACATGTTCTAGTATCACATTTATGGTTACATGTTCTAGTATCACATTTATGGTTACATGTTCTAGTATCACATTTATGGTTACATGTTCTAGTATCACATTTATGGTTACATGTTCTAACATCACCCACGTCCCCCCCTTTTCTTTTCCTCTCGCCATTTTTTTCTATTTTTGACACTTATACATGCCATAAGGATACTTCTTGAGTTGTCTACTGTGCTCTGTTCTTTGTTATATTTTCATTTCTATTGTTAGCTGAAGAAGGCTTTGCGCCGAAACGTCCTTGTTTTTTTGTCCTGTTCTCATATTCAAGCTTCCACCTACCTCGTTTTGGTTATTTCATTCATTATGCATGCCAATGGGATATTTAAATTTGTTTTCACGTCATAACTTTTATCCCATTATTTATCCAAGTCCCCGCCCCTCTTGTTACAGCCGCATAGGTTGCAGGACCCACGGGACAGCTAAACTATTCCCTTATATTTCATTTAAAATTTGTTATCAATTATTTATCATTCCTTGCTATTTCCAACCATTCCTATAAATCTGTGCTATTTCTTTTCACTTTGTTATTTTGCTCTTTCCGTTTATAATCTTAACAAAAAAAAATATCTAAATCTTCTCCCCTTGTCGTCCATTCTATTTTTAGCTCTCATACGTCAGTTTATTTCAACACGCAGCCGGTTGGAATTTTATCAAACCATGAAATTTTATGCGCAGACAAAAAACAACGATAAAGGTTGTTTTTTTTTTTTTTAACAATCTTTTGACATTAGTTGCAATTTGTGAGATCTGCTGAAGCTATACATTAAAAGTGATTTGTCGTGCGAGTTGAACTTTCTCAACTTTGACTTTATCTCTGAGACCTTTGAACTCCCCATGACCTTATAACATATCCTGACGACGCAAGATGTTAGTGCATAAGCATGTACGGTTACCGGAAATTTGATCGAAAGAAATTTCGTCGACGGGAAATCGATCGACGGTAATTTGATCGAACGGAAATTTGGTCGAATCTTTTTTTCAGTTCACACGTCAAAATTTCCGTCAAATTTCTTTTTGAACGCACTCTGCTATGTAGTAAAACAAAATAATGCGCTCAAAAAGAAATTTGAAGCAACATTTTAACGTCAAAACTGAAAAATTGATTCGACCAAATTTCCGTTCGATCAAATTACCGTCGATCAATTTACGGTCGACGAAATTTCTTTCGATCAAATTTCCGGATACGAAGCATGTACGGGTTTCAAGAGTAAGGTTTACACACTACTGTCATCGCGGTATGTCTGGTGCTGCTTTTTTTTTTTAAAAAAAAGACATGCTGTTAAAAATGTATCGAAAATTGCCAAAGTCAGAGACAACCAGAAACACTGTGAGATCCGCTGTTTACGCAGCTCCTTCTCTCATGGCTTACACGATGTAGGTTTGTAACCCAGCTGTCTGAGATGAGTGCTAACACAAGGCCTGGGGAGGGGGGGGGGGCTGACAGCACCGGGTCTCGTTAGTGGCTTTCACTGACAATTTGTAACTAAAACCTATCAGCCCCGGTGCCGGGCCAGGAGGGGGGGGGGGGGGGGGGGGGGGGGCTGACAGCACCGGGTCTCGTTAGTGGCTTTCACTGACAATTTGTAACTAAAACCTATCAGCCCCGGTGCCGGGCCAGGTAGCGGTGACCCCGGTGCACCTACAACTTGCGAGGACCACCGACTGTTCAACACGTTTTCAATTAGGTTTCCTTGTAGAGGTTTAAATCATGAGGCTTTCAGTTTGAATGGGTCAACTGATACTTGTATCTTCCAAGTTTTAGCAATGTGGGGGGGGGGTAGCGTGTTGAATTTTTACATTATAGCTTTCATGTCCGCCATCATCAAATTAAAGGAAATTTCCGAATATGCCACATTGTATTTTCCTAGGGTTAATTTTATGTTTATGAAATCCATCACTTTGAGTAGCACATGCCACAAATAATAATTATCTAGGTATGTGTGTGTGTGTGGCTGTAGTGTTGTGCTCAATAGGCGCGCAAAATAAAAAACACAGAAGTTGGCGCTAATTTGGGATTATTGTAACGTGCGTTACTGTAACGCATGTTTCGTCAAGTAACTTTGGCATCGGGGAGTCGACGCAATGCCTCCGCCATTGTTTGGCGGGCTAATTCTAGTATAAATCTAATGTGTAAAACTCAATATACAAGTCACATCATAAGTCTATTGAAAACATCATTCACCTGGCGCAGACCGTGAATCTGTATAGTTAAAATTTAAACAAATGCATTTTCATCAAACTCTAGGACTTCATCAGATATTAATTGTTACCTGACTTTATCGATGAAAATAATCGATTTAAATTTTTTTTTTTTTTAAATCAAATAGAAAAACTAAAAATAATGAACGGAATTGAAAGTATTTCCAAAACTATATCAATGACGGAAACGATCAGAATCTTGAAGGGCGCCCAGATGTGATCACCTCTGCGTTCATGGGGGTGGGGGGGCGGGTGGACGTTCTTATGACCGAGCGAGAAAATCCTGGCAGAATGGAGGCGAGACAGATTTTCAACAGGATTTGTCATTAATGTCGCAGGCGCACTCATTTTGTCGCGCGCGACAGTTCGTGGAGGTTTCTGGGTGATTAGGTACGCGCATGTGGTGAGCGAAAGGACGGTCACGGATGGATTGTCTCCAAGAGTCTTGGGATCTCGTGGGGGGAAGAGCAGACAGGCCGCAAGGCTTAGAAGTGTTGGACTTGACGTGTTTTCAAGTCAATATTTTTCTTGGCCGAACTAAGATTGTGCACAAACAAAGAAGTCTTTACGGAGCTCTCTTCGGCTCGCTAAACTGCCGGGTAGAAATAGGCTACTCCAATCTTATGCGGTGGTGTCAAGAAAGTGTTGGTCTTATCGGTCCATTACCTCCCTGTCTCCTCACACTGGAAAAAAAAAAGATAAGAACAAACGCCAGAGCAAAGAAATAAAAAAAGATATTTTAACCGTACCGTTTAAATTCATAGGTGTACAAATGTGTATCAAGATATTAACCGGAATGATAATTTGATCGCCCCCCCCTCCCCCACAAGCACCCACCACCAGCTGGCGCCTAGGCCTGGTAGTTACGTGTCTCCTAACTTTTTAAGTCTTAAAACTTGCAGTCCTAGAATAATTGATTTTTTTTTTAAATTCCTACAAATCGAAATGTAACATTTCATTTTCTGTTGGCACGTGTCCCATTGTATTACACCAGTCGACTTATAACCAAAAAAAACCAAGGGAGCATGTTTTTTAAAAAAACGTGTCCAGCCCCTGTTTAACACAAAACATGTCCAGCCCCTGTTTAACACAAAACATGTCCAGCCCCTGTTTAACACAAAACATGTCCAGCCCCTGTTTAAAACAAAACATGTCCAGCCCCTGTTTAACACAAAACATGTCCAGCCCCTGTTTAAAACAAAACATGTCCAGCCCCAGTTTAACACAAAATATGTCCAGCCCCTGTTTAAAACAAAACATGTCCAGCCCCTGTTTAACACAAAATATGTTCAGCCCTTGTTTAAAAGAAAACATGTCCAGCCCTTGTTTAAAACAAAACATGCCCAGCCCCTGTTTAACACAAAACATGTCCAGCCCCTGTTTAACACAAAACATGTCCAGCCCCTGTTTAAAACAAAACATGTCCAGCCCCTGTTTAACACAAAATATGTCCAGCCCCTGTTTAAAACAAAACATGTCCAGCCCCTGTTTAACACAAAATATGTCCAGCCCTTGTTTAAAAGAAAACATGTCCAGCCCTTGTTTAAAACAAAACATGCCCAGCCCCTGTTTAAAAAAACATGTCCAGCCCCTGTTTAACACAAAACAAAACAACTGAATCGCAATACATCATTTGTAAACAAGACATCATTTGTAAACAAGACATTTGCTGCTATGCTGTAGACGTTACAATAAGATACCATACCATACAATGAGAAACTATACAATCAGATACCGTACTACATAATGAGAAACTATGGAATCAGATACCATACTATACAATGAGAAACTATGGAATCAAATACCATACTATACAATGAGAAACTATGGAATCAGATACCAAACTATACAATGAGAAACTATGGAATCAGATACCATACTATACAATGAGAAAGTATACAATCGCTGCCCATAGTTACAAGATATCCACTCGCTTTGAACACATCCCGGAATGCTTTGCCTTTCCGGAAGTAAAGCGATCTTTCCCGCGTCCACTCGTGTATGTTGATTCTGTCAACAAGCACACTTCTGTGACTTTATCCCACAGCGAATCTAGCGGGGGAATGAGAAGGTGGGGGTCGGGGTGGAATGTTCTACTTTACCCAAATTCCACATTCATTTTCCAGAAAATAAACTAAGATGTTTTTTTAAAATTATCTTTTGAGATAATTTCTATCTTATATTCTCCCCCCCCCCCAACCACCAAACCACCAACCCATCACTTTGGCGATCGCTCTGTGACATTGAGATACTCATTGCCATTAAAAGGGGGAATGAGAAGGGGGGGGTCGGGGTGGAATGTTCTACTTTACCCAAATTCCACATTCATTTTCCAGAAAATAAACTAAGATGTTTTTTTAAAATTATCTTTTGAGATAATTTCTATCTTATATTCCCCCCCCCCCCCCAACCACCAAACCACCAACCCATCACTTTGGCGATCGCTCTGTGACATTGAGATACTCATTGCCATTAAATTTTATTGGATCCGCCCCTGAGCCAGCTGTATTGTTGGGGATATTTGAACGCCGCATCGATCGAGTGGGTTAACGGGCTTATGTTAACTTGATGCAAAATAATTGAAGAGCCCAGCCACATACCAGCCACGTACCGTCCCCTTCCCCCCCTCCCCCCACCCCAACCTCCCCCCCTATTTCTCCTCCGCGGGAAGAAAACAAAGCGTATGCATAATGGAACCGTTCCGTGCCGGCTGCACGGAGTTACCCGCCTTGAATGATAATGCGCAATTTTTTTGGTTCTGTCCCTTTCTAAATATGGCCGCCCCTATCGTTTGCTGCCCAAGTTTAAAAAGTGTGTGTGTGTGTGGGTTTGGGGGAAAAGGAAAAAAAAATAATGGGGGGGGGGGGGTGGGAAAAAAAAATAAAGGGGGGGGGGATGAGGGCGGTTGAAATGCCGTATTCAGCAAATTTTACAGAAGAAAAAAATGTAAAACGCGGTAGCGATTGTCAGATCTTTTCTTTATAACTTGAGTTCATCAGCTTAAACTGGGGGGAAAATAAATGTATTTTTTAAAACATGAAATTAGTATGAGGAAGTGGTGAATTGAGACCACTTAGAAAGGTGTTGTGGTGGCATGACACCGCCAAGAAGGGTGTTGTGGTGGCATGACACCGCCAAGAAGGGTGTTGTGGTGGCATGACACCGCCAAGAAGGGTGTTGTGGTGGCATGGCACCGCCAAGAAAGGTGTTGTGGCTGATTGAGACTGCAAAGAAAGGTGATGTGGTGGATTGAGACCGCAAAGAAAGGTGATGTGTTGGATTGAGACCGCAAAGAAAGGTGATGTGGTGGATTGAGACTGCTAAGAAAGGTGATGTGGTGGATTGAGACCGCAAAAAAAAAGTGAAATGGTGGATTGAGACTGCTAAGAAAGGTGATGGTGTGGATTGAGTCTGCTAAGAAAGGTGAAATGGTGGATTGAGACCGCAAAGAAAGGTGATGTGGTGGGTTGAGACTGCTAAGAAAGGTGAAATGGTGGATTGAGACCGCAAAGAAAGGTGAAATGGTGGATTGAGACCGCTAAGAAAGGTGATGTGGTTGCATGAGCCCGCAATCAAAGGCGTGCAATTATTTCACTAAAACCATTCTTCAGCAAGTTCTCAAGCAAGTTCTTCAGCTAGTTCTCCAGCAAGTTCTTCAGCAAGTTCTCCAGCAAGTCCTTCAGCAAGTTATTCAGCAAGTTCTTCAGCAAGTTCTTCAGCAAGTTCTTCAGCAAGTTCTTCAGATAAACAAGAATTTATTTATTGAAAAGGTGTAGTAACATTCAGGATTTTATCGTAACCACAACCTCACAACCTGACCAAAAACAACCCCGACAACCTCACAAACCTTGAATTTTATCGGCAGAAGCGCGTGTCGTAATCTTAAGCTGTTTGGCAATTTCAATTTTATTGACAACGTCTCGTGCTGTTTCATAGCAGCTCAAACCCGATACAGAAACGTCAACAAACAATCAGTTTTGAAGACACTCATCTTTGTTAGCCGGTATACATTTAATTATACATTGCATACCATGTCAATCACTTGCCGAGGTATGCACGGTGCATTTTTAAACTTAAGAGGTTGCCTTGAAACCCTGTGGAATCCATGACCGTGGGTTAAAGCATGACCTGTTTCCCCAATGAGGTTGTGTGGGAAAAAAAAATGTGGTGGGGTGTGGGAGATTGCCCATTGGCTGTTGGCTGTGGTTACATAATGTTGTTCACGTGTTTGTGATCTTGTTTCTAGAATCTGGGGCCCGATTTTTTTGTTGTACGTGGCTTCCTTTATCCTCAAAATCAACATGTTGTCACGTGTTAATTGAAATTATCAGCGGCGTGTCCAGCAGGGCGGGCCCGAAGGAACAAAGGTAACAGAGTAGTTCTTAATCACTCCGTAAAAAACGTGTACATTTTTTTTGCAACTTGTAAAAGAAAAAAAAATTATCTTTAATAAAAATTTATTGAATTAAATCAAAGGCGTACCTACTTGGAGGTGACCATCATAGGTTCTCTAACGTGCACTTGGCGAACGTGTATTTAAAAGGTCTTTAAATAAATTCTCCCGGACAAGGCGTCTGCCATTAATTCTTTCATCCGGACCTCCCCTCGCAACGCCCCTCCCCCCACCCATGGATACGCGCCTGGTGCGCAAGCCTAAAATATCCCCAGCATCTCTCCAAATGACATTCACGAAGACGCCCCTGCCCAGGTCTATTGACTCTTAGCTGGCTGTAATTTCCGGTGTCCCAGATTTGTACAAAGACAGCGTAATGAGCATTATCTGAACATCAAACCTAGACGAAACCAGTCACGCATGGATGACCATGATTCGCATCGAACCACTGAAGAGCGCCGTACCGTATCGTGTTTTGATCGGATCGTAATTAAAATATTCTATCGGGGGGGGATTGGGAGGGGGAGGGGGGAGAGAGACAATGAGAGGCCACATATTTCTATTGCGCCGGGCACAGTGCTGGGAATGTTGAACAGGATTTACAACGCTTTGCGCCTGCTAGTAGAATATTGTAGGAGTCTATCATCTCAATCATGGCGCTGTTGGGCATGAGCTCAAGGTCAAAAGGTTAATGGATGTTTCGCTGGGTGCGTCGCTTAAAATTTTGGAACCATCGAAATGATTTAAAGATCAATTTTTTTTTAAAACATTGCCTACACACAAAAAGCGTGTAAGCTCGTGTACACTATGGTGACATTAATAAAAACACAGAATCCACATGCCACAAACAAATAAATTCTGTAAAACCGAGTATTGAAAGATTAACCCAACACTGAAAGACAAACACCAAAGTTTCTTTTTTGTTCTTCGTAATTTACAGGTGGAAATATCCTTGTCAGTCAGCCATTCCATCTGAACTGGGCCTGGATATCTATGGAGAGTGACAGCTATGCGGTCAACGAGACAGAGACAACGCTGAATGTCACTGTCAGGAGACGGGGATACCTCGGCGAAATCGCCTTTGTCAGTAAGTATCCGAGCAATTAATATCCACATCCAGCCAATGCACCCAATCACCAATCCATATGCGTGTCCTCCAGTCTTAAAAAGAGTACACTTCCCAAACCAGCTGAACATTGATCCATCATCGAACCATCCACACATCGATTGGGGAAATATCTCATTACGCTTCTCTCTATGATGCACATCCACCAATCTCCCCTATTCATCAATGGATTCATCTGTCATACCTTACATTGTTTCCATAAATCATCATAACAAAGCTATAACATTCTATGAATTTATCCATTAAAAAATCCATTCAAATCGGTATTCATAACGGTACGTGTTTAAATCCATTTTTAATTCATTTGTTGGATTATCGAATATTCACTGTCTGTCCAGGTGTCCGCATTGTATGCAGGTGTCCACATTGTATGCAGGTGTCCACATTGTATACAGGTGTCCACATTGTATGCAGGCGTCCACATTGTGTCCAGGTGTCCACATTGTGTCCAGGTGTCCACATTGTGTACAGGTGTCCACATTGTGTACATGTGTCCACATTATATGCAGGTGTTCACATTGTATGCAGGTATCCACATTGTGTACAGGTGTCGATATTGTATGCAGGTGTCCACATTGTGTCCAGGTGTCCACATTGTGTACAGGTGTACACATATCATTTAAAACTCACCTGACTCTCTATCCCCAGCTATTACAGTCGCCGGTAGATCAGCCAAATCAGGGGAAGACTTCGCCTCCAGATACGCTAAACAGATTCAGTTTAGTCCAGGTAAGATTGGATCCGAAAGAGATGGGATGGGGAAGGATGAAAGAACAAAATAATAGAAGGAGAGACTGTGATAGAGAAATGAGAGAGTAGGGGTGAGATCAATAAGATACTAAGGCGATTAAATGCGAGATAAAGAGTGAGAGAGATGAAGAAACGAGATAATTAGATGAAAGGAAGTGAATTCCTGGCGGGGAGATAGACAGATGATATCAACATTCTCCATGATATGAAATCAACATTCTCCATCAGATGATAATCAACATTCTTCAAAAGATATTATTTCAAAATCAATATCTTAATCCAGAGATCAACCAATGTCCACGTATTTAGATAGAACAGTTGTGAACTGGTCAAGTAGAAAGACCAGAATGTGAACTGGTCAAGTAGAAAGACCAGAATGTGAACTGGTCAAGTAGAAAGACCAGAATGTGAACTGGTCAAGTAGAAAGACCAGAATGTGAACTGGTCAAGTAGAAAGACCAGAATGTGAACTGGTCAAGTAGA
>CAXITT010000276.1:125197-154608 GCA_964033795.1 Lymnaea stagnalis
CCATGCGTCACTAGCACCCACCATGCGTCACTAGCACCACCCATTCGTCACTAGCACCACCCATTCGTCACTAGCACCGCCCATTCGTCACTAGCACCACCCATTCGTCACTAGCACCACCCATTCGTCACTAGCACCACCCATTCGTCACTAGCACCGCCCATTCGTCACTAGCACCACCCATTCGTCACTAGCACCGCCCATTCGTCACTAGCACCACCCATTCGTCACTAGCACCACCCATTCGTCACTAGCACCGCCCATTCGTCACTAGCACCACCCATTCGTCACTAGCACCACCCATTCGTCACTAGCACCGCCCATTTGTCACTAGCACCGCCCATTCGTCACTAGCACCGCCATTTAACATTGAGCACGACTGACAGGTTTGCAGCTTTGAAGACAAGCAAAGTAAAATTTTAAATAAAGTAAATTACTTATAAAAATAGCTACAACTAATGTTGTTACAGTTATTAAATACACTTTCCTCCTGAGCTTCAATTACTTTGTTTTTGTTTTGTCATTGTTACAGTCTGGACTTGTTTTAACAAACAGAAATTTATTGTGGAAGTCAAGACGGGGGGGGGGGGGGGGGGGGGCATCATGAGTTTACCGCACCGCTCGACAACAACCCTGGCTACGCCACTGAACCCAATCCCTATTATTGCCTCAATCCCTATTATTGCCCCAATCCCTATTATTGCCCCAATCCCATATTATTGCCCCAATCCCATATTATTGCCCCAATTTCTGTTATTGCCCCAATCACCTGATCTAGTAATCGGTTATGTTATACGTATCATGTGTTTGATAAAACATGAGCGGATGTTGGCCACCGGATGACGTAGGTGTAGCCAAAACTGCACAGGACGGGCGTTGGGGTGGGGGGCGGGGGGGGGTGCTTGTGGTATCAAGATTTAAGATTACTTTCAAATGAATGACTTTTTTTTGGGGGGGACCGTATTTTTAAAATGTCTCCCCGAAAACGGTTGAGAGATAAAGTGATGAAGTGTGTACCCCCCACTCTTTTTTTTTTTTTTTTAAAATCCGCCTTTGAATTCCACTCTATCATTTATAGATATACGACATTTCTTTGTTTAAAGACATTCTAGCGATTGTGAAATTCTATTAAATAAACAGATAAATAGATTTCTGGGGAAACATTTTTTACAAGACCCTATGGCAATTTAATATTTTATTCACGGTGTGACATTTTCACCGACGTAATGGTGAGATAACTGATGACAAACACAAGNAACAACAAAAAAAAACAAAAAAAACAACAAAAACAAAAAAAAAACAAAAAAAAAAAAACCCAGTTCTTTCACTTGGTTAGTGCGTATCAGTTTTTCCCGTTGCGCATTTTTTCTTCCTGCACGCTATCAGAATAGGGGAAGCTGACGTCAAGATAAGAAATAATGTTTAAAAATAATCCGTTTGGGGATCAGCTCTTGATAACAGAGACGCCGATAGGTGGCGCATCAGTTGTGTAAAAAAAAAAACGATTTGCGTCAAACGTATTGAAATGGCGGTATGTATCACGCGCAAGCGTGGTAGATATCGGAACACGTGACGCGAGTAATCTGAGGAAAAGTACGAGTTTTAAAATTATTCATACGATATAGCCATATGGTGATGGAACGAGATGGGACGAGGTTGAATGAGATGGAACGAGATTGAAACTTTTGGTCTAAAGTAGAGTTTAAGTTCACATTGGATAGGTCTGAGAAGCTTCAAGACTATAATTATCATCATCGTAGATTTTACTCAGGGTAAAAATCATAATCGTTAGATTTCAACCTCATGAATCCCAGGTGATATTACTTCTGAGAAAATATCAGGTTAAACAAAATAATTACAATAAAGTTTGTGCTTCTCTTATTTAAAGTAAAACGAACAGAAAAATCTTACCGCATTTTCCCGTCTGTAAGTCGAGGGAAATTTTTTCACCAAAAATTATGAAATTTGCTATGACACGTTGGTAAATCAAGGGAAGAACTTAAGTCTCAGAAATTCTGCGATGATTATGATTTTGTCAGATTTTAAATAGCTGCAATCCCTACACTGTATACTTAACAATGGTCAATGTATGATTGACTCCTTACTTATCAGACCAGATGATTGTATCTGTATCTCCGTGTGTGTGTGTGTGTGTGTGTGTGTGTCTGTGTGTACCCGGTATCTGCGTCTAGGTACAGATTCAAGTAAGTACACAACTACCGGTACATCGATATTGCCCGGCGTTAAGTGTACACAATTCTATCGTAACTTACACTGACCCGAGTATAAGTCGACTCGGCGTTTTAAAGTGAAGTTTACCATGAAACTATCTGCACTTTTAGTCGAGTATGTGAGGTAATTATGGAAGGAACAGAGATAATAACACCGGTCAATGAATGGAATGGGTAAAGACAACTCATCAATACCAAGAGTAACTCAGGGTTATCAAGTATGTATCCTCAAATTATTCACCGACTCCCAGAACCTAAAAGTCTAATCAAAGTCCGGAACAAACGTAATTAAAAGCATTCCACATATAGCGACTGGTAGTTGACCTGACCTCACAGGTTGACCTGACCATACGAATGTGATATGTCATGTGACAGAGAATCGTCACACCACTCGTAAGGACGCATAAATCATGATAATCAAATCAAAGATTAAAATATAATCAAAGCCCTCCGCTCGGACACCCACAAAACTCTTAAAGATCTTTATTGAATGTGTCCGGGAGTTGGTGGTAACTGCTCAAAACATTCCTCAGTCATTTTTTATATGGCCAAATGTTTACTCGATAACAATGTAAGTTTTAAAAATATTAACCAATCGGCAATAGCACTGTGCATTGAAAACAGTGTGTGCTATACCGTGGCGTTTTTGGTCTTTCACTTTTCATGAGAACTATTTCGCATTGATACCATTACTTCTGATGAGAATAACTTGGCCTACGAGCCGTAGTAGCTTATGACGTCTTCAGGCAAACGATATTTAAGTGCCCCGAAGCAGTATCTATGGAGAGATGTGCCAGAGCTGACAAAACTATTTCATGCGTTCTTCATTCGGTTCAAATACGAAGCGGCCTGCGCTGGCAAATCCGGAAGAACGTGTCCCGTCGGCATGCGCTGGCTGGCCACTCCGGAAGAATGTGTCCCGTCAGCATGCGTTGGCTGGCCACTCCGGAAGAATGTGTCCCGTCGGCATGCGTTGGCTGGCCACTCAGGAAGAATGTGTCCCGTCGGCATGCGTTGGCTGGTCACTCCGGAAGAATGTGTCCCGTCGGCATACGTTGGCTGGCCACTCCGGAAGAATGTGTCCCGTTGGCATGCGCTGGCTGGCCACTCCGGAAGAATGTGTCCCGTCGGCATGCGCTGGCTGGCCACTCCGGAAGAATGTTTCCCCGTCGGCATGCGCTGGCTGGCCACTCTGGAAGAACGTGTCCCTAAAATTTGAGAACCGCCGATGTAATGCAATGCCGGGTTTATTTATAAATATGAGTGTGTGAATGAGAGAGGGAAGCAGGCCGAGGCATCCACGCCCTTATCAGATGGTTGGTTAACAGAGCAAGATAAAATAATGCAGTGCTCTCGGGGGAAACAGGGTGTTCTCTTCGCCCCCCCCCGCCCACCCCTTTCCTCACACAAGCCGCGGGACGGCGCTGCTCGAAGCTCTTGTCAGGTAATAGGAAACACCGGACGCGGTTAAACATCCAGTCCACCAGTTACCCGTAAAACTGGTTCATTAAAGTTACGGAGTCTCAGACCGAGTCTGATGAGGTTGCTAACAAACCAGGGCACGGAGCCCGGTCAAGTCAGTGTCGTCAGAAATGAAGTTTTCCGATGGCTGCGTCGAGAGTTTGAGTTTTGTGAGCTCGCGCTTATAATCCCTGATGGGAAAACTGAAAGTCTTAAGACACGGTGACTGTAATTGTCAATCATTTGAGATCCGTCGCTGTCATTAAAATAAATCAAACTAAGGCTAAGCTGCCTGCAATTAAATTACAACAGGTCCGGGGATTTGGAGAAAATATCCGGTGAGATGACGTGTTTACAAACAAATATAGTTAACTTCTCTTTTTCTATAATATATGCCGGCCTTTAAACTATAGGCCTGCAGACAGTCTTACACCCAAGCTGCCGTCCTTTAAACTATAGGCCTGAAGACAGTCTTACACCCTAGCTGCCGGCCTTTAAACTATAGGCCTGCAGACAGTCTTACACCCTAGCTGCCGTCATTTAAACTATAGGCCTGAAGACAGTCTTACACCCTAGCTGTCGTCCTTTAAACTATAGGCCTGAAGACAGTCTTACACCCTAGCTGCCGGCCTTTAAACTATAGGCCTGCAGACAGTCTTACACCCAAGCTGCCGGCCTTTAAACTATAGGCTCGCAGACAGTCTTACACCCTAGCTGCCGGCCTTTAAACTATAGGCTCGCAGACAGTCTTACACCCTAGCTGCCGGCCTTTAAACTATAGGCCTGCAGACAGTCTTACACCCTAGCTGCGGGCCTTTAAACTATAGGCCTGCAGACAGTCTTACACCCTAGCTGCCGGCCTTTAAACTATAGGCTCGCAGACAGTCTTACACCCTAGCTGCCGGCCTTTAAACTATAGGCCTGCAGACAGTCTTACACCCTAGCTGCCGGCCTTTAAACTATAGGCCTGCAGACAGTCTTACACCCTAGCTGCCGGCCTTTAAACTATAGGCTCGCAGACAGTCTTACACCCTAGCTGCCGGCTTTTAAACTATAGGCCTGCAGACTGTCTTACACCCTAGCTGCCGGCCTTTAAACTATAGGCCTGCAGACTGTCTTACACCCTAGCTGCCGGCCTTTAAACTATAGGCTCGCAGAAAGTCTTAGGCCTGCAGACAGTCTTACACCCTACGTTACGGCCTTGAGACACTAACTCTACAGACAGTCCTAAAGACAGGTCTACACAGTACCCGTGGCTCTATAGTCGCCTCCCCCTAAAGAATGTTGTTATTTTGTTTACCTGAGTTCAAATATCACACATGACAGCATTTATTTTCACTCAGTACTATCAACATAAAACATGTGGAGTTGGGGGGTGCGGGTGGCGGTTTCGAAAAGGAAGCAGAACACACCAGAAGCAAACTATATATAAGAGATGCATAATTGTCACAATTTACATGAAGAACCCCGATTGTACAGTTTACCGCTAGCGGCACCGTCCTTTGCAATCCCCCCCCCCTGTTAACTCACTTGCCGCGCCCTCTCCTTTTAACACCTCATGTTACCTCGCTTGTGACGCCCTCTTTTTTAAATTTTTATAAAACACCCCCCCCCACACCTGTTGTTATAACGCCACCATGTAACACCATCGCCAAAGCGGATACGCCACATGATTTATTTTGTCAATTAGCCCGGTGCCCGAAATAGGATTGTACCCAGAGACAGATCGATGCGGTCCCCGTTGTCCTGTTTGGTAGCGGTCGGCCAATATTTACAGGGCACTTGTCAAATAATTCATCGCTGTCATGTGCTGATATCACCTGACATTTTTTTTTTTTAAAAATGTCAGGGCGAATAGATCTGGTTATTATGGTGGCACCATGCGTGAAAAGGGGAACTATACAACACCATGGAATCAAGCGGCAACAGGACTCCGGCTGGTGAGCAATTCTTTGAGGGCGTTAATATCCGCTGTGATAAAGCTTTTCGGTGTTTTAGTTTGCAGAGACGCAATGAAAAGCTTGTGCTATACAAAAAAATTACATGGCTGGACTCTTGGACTGCAAAGTGGTCCGGATGAAGCTTGACCTTAATTTAAATTAAACGTTAACTGGACATTGTCAGCGTGGGCGTGTTTTCTCAAAGTTGCGAATCAGATCTCTGTCAACCTCAGAATGGGTTGTGTCATTTCGTGACAGATTTACCACTGGCTAAAATGAAAGAGTTTGTTCAAGTCTTATTTGGGCATCAAGTCAACTGTCGAGCAAGTCAAAGTATTGAGACACAGGGCATGGAAATGTCGACTAAGTCCAACTTATGAGACACAAGGCATAGAAATGTCGACTAAGTCCAACTATTGAGACACAAGGCATGGAAATGTCGACTAAGTCCAACTATTGAGACACAGTGCATGGCTATGTCGACTAAGTCCAACTATTGAGACACTGGGCATGGAAATGTCGACTAAGTCCAACTATTGAGACACAGTGCATAGCTATGTCGACTAAGTCCAACTATTGAGACACAGGGCATGGAAATGTCGACTAAGTCCAACTATTGAGACACAGTGCATAGCTATGTCGACTAAGTCCAACTATTGAGACACTGGGCATGGAAATGTCGACTAAGTCCAACTATTGAGACACAAGACATAGAAATGTCGACTAAGTCCAACTATTGAGACACTGGGCATGGAAATGTCGACTAAGTCCAACTATTGAGACACTGGGCATGGAAATGTCGACTAAGTCCAACTATTGAGACACTGGGCATGGAAATGTCGACTAAGTCCAACTATTGAGACACAGGGCATGGAAATGTCGACTAAGTCCAACTATTGAGACACTGGGCATGGAAATGTCGACTAAGTCCAACTATTGATTTGCGGGGTCGTAGAAATTTCTCCCACCCACACCAGAATAAATGTCCAGCCATAAAATAAATTATTAAGCCATTAATATGTTCTCGAAGTCGTTACTACTCTGACTTACCAAAAAAAAAAATAATAATAATTATATAATATATATATATATATATCTTTCTCTTCGACACAACTATTATATCTAAATGATATTTTCAACTGTTCTTTGAATTTAGCTTTAAAGCAGTCAAAATCCATTTTGTGATAGTCATGTTTTGTGAATCCACGTGTAAGACATTCGCGCATCGTAGTTTCAATACGTGCAACAAGTTAGGACAAATTAATGAGCTTCTTTTATCGATTGTAATCAGAAAACATTACCAACAGTGCATGATTATTTCAGAAATTTTCCCCCGAGGGGGGGGGGCACTTCAGATTTTTCGGGGCAGCAGTGCCAGTTGATTTATTGTTGGACATATTTTTGCTCCGTGTGGGGGCACTTGGCTTTCCCCTGGGGTAGTGCCCCCCCCCCCGGAGGTATAGCTGAAAGAAACCCTGATTACCCACGTTACCGAATGTTACCCTTGTTACCCTTTTTACCCTTGCAGGTCAAACGGAGAAAAAAAAACATTACCAACAGTGCATGATTATTTCAGAAATTTTCCCCCGGGGGGGGGGGGCACTTCAGATTTTTCGGGGCAGCAGTGCCAGTTGATTTTTTGTTGGACATATTTTTGCTCCGTGTGGGGGCACTTGGCTTTCCCCTGGGGTAGTGCCCCCCCCCCCCGGAGATATAGCTGAAAGAAACCCTGATTACCAACGTTACCGAATGTTACCCTTGTTACCCTTGTTACCCTTGCAGGTCAAACGGAGAAAACATGGCGCCTCAAGATACAAGATGACCACCAGTACGAGGACCTGGAGACTTTTGAGATCAAACTGAGCGACCCAGTCTCTGCCGTACTGGAAAATCCGGAGGCAGCCCAGGTGACCATCAAGGACTTTGAGGATGGTCAGTTGTCACTGGTCTACGTTTTTTAGCGTGTCTACTTTAAGTGTCCGGTCTGTAATTATTTTTTTAGATATGTGCGCGCATGTGTTTGTAATCAATGATGAATAAAGTGATTATATGATTAAACGAGCTGCTGACGTCCACAGAATCCCAAATCTTCTTCACCGACAGAGAGTTTCGCGTGGCCGAGGATTATGGTGAGATACTGCTTCCTATCAAAAGAATTGGTGACTTCACTGGTGAGACTAGCGCCATCTGCTCCACTGTACAAGGTAAAGATTTAATTTTTTTAAGGTATAGTATTTGGTGAATTTTGTCCAAAGTGGGAAAAAATTGAATAATTATTTAATCTAACTTGTATACTTTGTCCAACAAGAGACCAGAGAGAACAGTATTAATTAGTCTTGCGTCAAGCTGTTTTAGCGAAGACTTGCCACTTGTCGGTGTTTTACTGAGACTAACAAGATTCTAATTATATTTAACTTTAATTAAATAAGTTTAAAAAAAAAAAAAACTCTTAAATCATGTCCAACTTCCGGTCATTAAAATGCACTTCCTATAGGAATCTACTAACTCGACGATGTTCTGATACGTTTTTGTAACTACCAGGGTCAGCATCAGGCACATTTCCGACGTCAATGACGTCGTCGGACTACGTCCCCAGACCCCTTGACCACACCAGCGTCATAAAGTTCGACAGGGGTAAACAGGAGAGCTACTGCCGTGTGGTCATCCTGGATGACAGCCTGTTTGAAGACGAGGAGACGTTCACCGTGCTACTCTCTGACCCGGTGGGCGGGAAGCTGGGAAAAATAAGCAGCATCCAGATCATCATAGAACCCGATATGAATGACGGTAGGTGGGCATTAGGAGAATGGGGGCTTGTTGGTCTGCATTAGGAGAATGGGGGCTTGTTGGTGGACTTTGGGATACTTGGTGATGGGGCTTGTGGTGGACATTTGGGTAGTTGGTGATGGGGGGCTTGTTGGTGGACATTTTGATTTGGGGCTTTTTGGTGGACATTAGGGATCTTGCTGATGTGGGTTGTTGGTGGGCATTGGGGTAATTGGTGATGGGGGGCTTTTTGGTCGACATTAGGGGTGGACATTAGGGGATTTGTGATGGGAGGGGGGCTTATTGATGGGCATAAGAGAAGTTTTTGGTCGACATTAGGGGTGGACATTAGGGGATTTGTGATGGGAGGGGGGCTTATTGATGGGCATAAGAGAAGTTTTGACATTACAGTGCTGCCTCAAACTGTGTTAGGCCTCAGTCCTTAAATAATTAATAATTAGAGAAATTAATTATATTTTTAGCGCATGAAAACGGACGACATTTGTACAGAAGTCTGCTAACTAGCTTAACCATTGATTTCTCACATATTTTCCCGAGTCGGCCAATGGCCCGTTTCAAAATCGCATTGTGTATTTGGACATTATCTTACATTTACTATTCTTACATAGGCGTAAACAAGTTTCACATTTCACGAAGTTGTCGATAAAGTCAATTTCATGATAATTTAAATGTTAAAATACTTCTATTTATTCAATTATCTAAACTGACTACAGTTAAGACTTCTAATCTTGCTATTTTCCTGCATTTTTCCAGTCATCCACTCCCCCGCTGTCCTTTCCTCACTGTGCCACTGCTCTACTCCTTCACTTTCTCCCTCTACCGAAGCTCTACTCCCCCACTCTCCCACCGCTTTACTCCCCCACTCTCCCACTGCTTTATTCTCGCACTGCTTTATTCTCCAACTGCTTTATTCCCTCACTCTCCCACTGCTTTATTCCCCACTCTCCCACTGCTCTACTCCCCCACTCTCCGACCGCTCTACTCCCCCACTCACCCACTGCTCTACTCCCCCACTCTCTCACGGCTCTACTCCCTCACTCTCCCACTGCTCTACTCCCTCACTCTCCCACTGCTCTACTCCCTCACTCTCCCACGGCTCTACTCCCTCACTCTCTCCCGGCTCTACTCCCTCACTCTCTCACGGCTCTACTCCCTCACTCTCCCACGGCTCTACTCCCTCACTCTCTCACGGCTCTACTCCCTCACTCTCTCACGGCTCTACTCCCTCACTCTCCCACTGCTCTACTCCCTCACTCTCTCACGGCTCTACTCCCTCACTCTCTCACGGCTCTACTCCCCCACTCTCTCACTGCTCTACTCCCTCACTCTCCGACCGCTCTACTCCCCCACTCTCCGACCGCTCTACTCCCTCACTCTCCGACCGCTCTACTCCCCCACTCTCCGACCGCTCTACTCCCTCACTCTCCCACTGCTCTACTCCCCCACTCTCCGACCGCTCTACTCCCTCACTCTCTCACGGCTCTACTCCCTCACTCTCTCACGGCTCTACTCCCCCACTCTCCGACCGCTCTACTCCCTCACTCTCTCACGGCTCTACTCCCCCACTCTCCGACCGCTCTACTCCCCCACTCACCCACTGCTCTACTCCCTCACTCTCCCACTGCTCTACTCCCTCACTCTCCCACTGCTCTACTCCCCACCCCTGGCAACTTTCCTGCTATGTAAAAAAAATTCAATTCACCTTTGATCACGTGATCACAACATATTTCAGCAAAGATTTCTGAAGATAAGTAAGACCTGTTCCAGTTATTAACGTGAAGAGAAAAGTTTGCTCTTATTTTAAACATGGCGCTGTGGTGGAGTTGTGGCGGAGAGGGGATAGAGAGGGGGAGGGGGGGCTAAGGTTTTAAATCAAAATTTGTTTCGGCCAAAGACTACATAGTTTCATGAGAACGTTTCAAGACATGCCCGACATTAAAATAGCAAGCATTGATGTTCACACGAATTCCTTCCCTTTGCAGCGTGAATTCTCTCCCCTGCCGAAACCCCATTCGTTAACTTACAATTGTCGTTCTTTCAAACCCACTTCAGTCACTTAGAGGGAGACAATCACTTTTGTGTTCCTGCACCTTTTTACACCAACAGCATTTCTCTTGGAAACCTTTCAAAAATATTCCCAGAACAAAGAGATGGTGGGGTTTTATTTTTTGACTTTTTTTTTGGTTTTCTTTTTTTCCCCACTGCTTAAGGCGATCTCGCTCCCCACACCACGCACCACAAACCACACACCCCACAAGAGTAACTTGTGTTATCTTCTAATACAGTGGTTCTCAAACCTTCCTAATGCCGCGAACTTTTAATACCGTTCTCGTGTTGTGGCGACCCCAACTACTTAATAATTTTCTTTAATACTTCATGACCGTAGAGTTTACGTGTTTTAAGTGACCCCTGTTAAAGGGTCATTCGACCCACATGTTGAGAACCACTGCTCTAAGAGTTTGTTTTTTTAAAGTCCCCCCCCCCCCCCAAATCCCCGTGCCTTTTTGAAGTGCATATTGTCATGTTTAGATCTTTTTGGTCATTATTTTATAATAACAAATAGAGCATATTTTTCGCTGCCAATATTTTCTTCAGCTGTCCTCCCTTATGGCCCAGCATCAAATTGTCCACTGCCGATATTCTCTTCAATTATCCTCACTTCTAACATCGGTTGAGTTCAGAAAACAGTGTAAGTTTTTCCATGGATGAAGAGTCAACATTTCAGGATGTTTTGACTTAGCCTTTGACTGACAGAAAGCTTTAAGATTGTGTTGACAGCCCTTGACTGACAGAAAGCTATAAGATTGTGTTGACTTAGTCCTTGACTGACAGAAAGCTTTAAGATTGTGTGATTGGATGACATTCACTTGTCATTTTCACTTTCATTGGGAGTCAATTAAAATAATTTTATCTTCCCGTGTTCATCATTGCATTAATATTATAGGTTAGTATTTAAGTATATAGTATAATTGTTTTCAACATTTCAAAATAAATCCTTTTTCAGAAGGAAAAACCAACACATGTCTAGCATAAGTTTTTGACTGTATAAGGCTCAGTCCTTCTGTCTTATTAATGGCAATGCCTTTGTATATTTAGAAAGATGTTTGTAAATTTGTCATGACCCAGTTCTCAGACAAAACTAGTAAAATAATCTCCGACACCTTCTCCTGGATTCTCTATTCTTGGATGTATCAGTTCAGAGTTGGTACATTTTTGTCCGTCCTCAGTTATCTCACCTTAAATCTTGTTACCTCCGACTATTGGGCTGGGGGGGGGGGGGAGGTTCCCCACCTTTATGACATTTTTTTTTATTGTTACCTCCGACTATTGGGCTGGGGGGGGGGGAAGTTCCACAACTCTATGACATTTTTTTTTAGCTCGCTAATCCCCCCTGAGCGTACGGCTACGTTGGTCGTATTTAACACAGTACCGACACATTTACCTTACGCCAGGCAATCACCCAAAGCTGCGAACTCAGAGTAGTCGGTGCTTACGTAGTCTCTGTTCATTTATTTCTAGTTCTCCTCCAATCATTGTTCGAAAAACACAATCTCCAAACTATTCCCCAACCGATCGCCCGGTGTTTAGCCAGGGCCGGTCCTACGGTTGCTGGCGCCCCTGGTAAGTTTTATTTTGGCGCCCCTTTTAAGTATAAGCATACAATTTTTTGCAGGTAAAACTAAAGGTCAGGTAATGAGTTTATTGCAACGGTTGTTGTTTTAAAAAAACAAAAACAATGAACAATAATATTGTTTTTCTTAACTTGCATTTGTACAGTATGAACAGTAAGCAAACTGACGGCAGTATGAACAGTAAGCAAACTGACGGCAGTATGAACATTTACAAAACCGTGGGCAGTATGAACAATTAGCCTTAAAAATCACTTTTTTTTTTCTAGCCTTTAGATGAGCAATTCTTTGATGGTGCCCAACGCACAAGGCCGGTACCTTGAGGCAGCAGTGTGCCCTAAGCACTTTCCCGGTACCTTGAGGCAGCGGTGTGCCCGAAGCGCATGCCCGGTACCTTGAGGCAGCAGTGTGCATACCCAAAATTGTTACTGTATGAAGACATAAATAAATAAATGAAATAACATTTACCCGCCCTGGAATCATGGGATCGCAACAAACTACACAAAAATGTGAACTGGATGGTAGTCAATCGCCGTACTTCTTCTTGATCACACGTGGTATAGAGGCATTCAAGTGAGTGAACAGGATATGTTCTATTCTCCTCCCTACATTTTAAGTTAAATTGCTTTATTTGCTGTTGACCAATCGGCTACAGACGTAACGGGTGTCCATGACCTTTGGAGAAAAAAAAACCACGAAAACACCGTACCAAGACTATGTTCCAAATTACAACTGACACTCAGGAACTCGACAGCTATTTATACCGTAATTATGAGACGAAAAATCTTGCTAAGGATTTCCAAGACTGAACAAAACATGTACGATAGATGAACAAACAACAACAAATCTCCATTTATTTGGAGCAAACAAATTATCTAATCCAATTTAATCTTATCTTATCTTATCTTATTTAATCTTCATTAAACTGCGACTTGTTAACATGCAATATTTTAGCTCACCACCACCCCACTTCGTTATAATGCACCCCAGCTCTCCACCTCGTTCAATTGCACCCGTACCGTCTTCCCCAATGCTCCCCAAAGCTAAATGATTCATAACTTATTACAATGTTGTTTTTTTTAAATGATTATTGTGTTGCTCATTGGTGATGATGAGTCAGTTAAGATCCTTCACATGATGTGAACAGATGTAAGATAAATTGAAGGATTCTGTTATTTCAAGGTTTTAAGAAACACATCTGTGCGTGGGACTTATATGCGTGGGACTTGTATGCGTGGAACTTACATGCGTGGGACTTGTATGCGTTGGACTTACATGCGTGGGACTTGTATGCGTGGAACTGACATGCGTGGGACATCAATGCGTGAGACACATTATAGGTGCGTGTATATGAAGAAAAGTAGAAATGCTTACCTTATGCTCGTACCTACCGCTGTGATTACCTGTCACAGGTAGACACCACTCGGGTCTAGTACTAGAGTAACGTCTGCAGTATACTTCTAACGTTTGGTTAGAGGGTTTGGTAGGGAGTGGGATGGGTAGGGGAGGTTAGCGGGGTTGGGTAAACGGTTGGTAAGAGTTTGGGCAGGGGGTTAGGCTTGGGGGGGGGGGGGCGGTGAGGATGATTGGGGTGTTCAAAATCAAAAAGAAGGGGCTACTTCTATTTATAGTTTATACCGCTCATCTACAGGGGGGGGTGGGGGGGGTGGGGGGGGGTGGGGGGGTTGGGGTAGCGGGTGGTGAGGGGTGGGGGGGGGGGGTGGGGGGTGGGGGGGGGGGGCGGTGAGGATGATTGGGGTGTTCAAAATCAAAAAGAAGTGGCTACTTCTATTTATAGTTTATACCGCTCATCTACAGTCGAAGGTTCTCATGTGATGTCAACCGCCCATCCTAAGCAAGGGCCTCTACTCTAATCTTTTCTTCGCGTATGTCTCTACTTGCATTGTCAGAGTTATCTTTCCAGCCAAGCAATTAAGAATATTTTTAAATTGTATTAAAGAATTTAACATTTATCTATAACATATATATATATATAAGATAAGATAAGATTCTTTTATTGATCCAAATAAATGGAAATATTTTTTTTGATTGCATTATACATTTTCAGCTAAAAAATAAAACAATTTGAACACAAGACATTTATAATAAATTATTTCAAACAGCGATTCAGTGAGTTCTCTTAGCAAAATCGGGGACTTATTAATTCTCATTCAGATGTGTGACTTCAGAGGAAGCATGCCGGTAAATTCGTACAGATTGGGGAACAAAAGAATTTTTTATATCTGTCAGTCCTCGCCCTGATGGAAAGAATTCGTCCCGAACGGCCCGATCCTAAGTATCTGTGATGAAGAGGGTGGGATGTATCATCCAAAATGTGTTTAGTTTTACAAAAACATCTTTCTTCAAATAGTTCTTCAAGTGAAGGATGTTTAGTTTGTATTATGTTCCTAGCTTTCTTGATTAGTCGATTTATGCGGTGTTTAATATCAGACGTTGAATTCCCACTCCTGCAGGTAATACTGAAACTAAGCAGGCTTCCAAATGTTGCACTGTAGAATAAGTTAACGACTTGCTTGTTTACACCGAAATTGTACAGTTTTTTGAGGTAGAACAGTCTTTGGGTGAATTTCTTATACAGTATTTGGCCGTGCTCATGCTATGTTAGCTTATTATTAATGGTGACACCTTAAGTACGTATATGCCTCCACTTTCTCCACATTTTGATTTTTTATGCTGAGATCTGTAATCAGGTGTTTCCCCCTCCTGAAATCAACAACCATTTGTTTTGTTTTTTGAGACATTCGACGGGAGAAAATATCATTTTCTAAAACTTTGGGGCATTCAAATGTTAACTGCGTCATTTGAGTGGGGCATTGGCTCAAGACACTTGGGATTCCTTGACGTGGAAAGGGGAGCCACACTAAGACGTTAGATGGTTGCGTCCAACTGAAGGCACGCCCTCTTTCGTGTCATTTTCCCCCAGTTGTAACCATTTCAGCTATGACATGTGCAGCTATGACAAGTGCAGCCATGATAACACTTAAGCTATAACACTTAAGATTTCCATTAACATATTTAAAGAAAAATAGAAACTGTTTACAGGGAATCAATTGTATCTGAAGTTCCTTGAACTGAGAACACAAATGAAAATACAATATAAACAAATTATTATTTATACAAACTTCTTCTCGACAGAATTAAGTCCCCTTAAAATACCAGCAGAGTTTCGCCCCTTAAATCTAATTGCGAGTTTGTATTTTTGGAAACCCTGGAAAACCCGTGCATTTTTTGTTGATTTTTTGGTTGGTTTTTTTGTTTCTTTTGGCAAGGTATGCAACTCGTTCAGGGAAATATTTCTTTCCACTTCTTACCGCCACCTGTAATTACAAACATCGTCTCTCGTATTGTTAGCTCCCTTTTATCACCTTCCCCCAGCACGTGAGCGATTCATATCCTTGATTCACTCAGATCTTTCACCACTTGTCGTTTGCTCTCCTGCTCACCTTTGTGGATACGTGGGCCTCGTTTGAGCAGTCTTCTGATAGCACATCTTCCTTATTGGAAGCCAGTGTATTTCTATCATTGGGTCTAGTTTGATCTGAGTCTGCTGAGAGCACTTCTTCCTTATTGGAAGCCAGTGTATTTCTATCATTGGGTCTAGTTTGATCAGAGTCTTCTGAGAGCACTTCTTCCTTATTGGAAGCCAGTTTTTTTCTATCATTTGGTCTAGTTTGATCAGAGTCTTCTGAGAGCACATCTTCCACATTGGAAGCCAGTGTTTCTCTATCATTGGGGCTCCTTTGAGCAGAGACTGCTGATAGCACTTCTTCCTCATCGGAGGCCAGTATTTCTCTATCATTGGGCCTTCTTTGAGCAGAGACTTCTGATAGCACTTCTTCCACATTGTAAGCCAGTGTTTTTCTATCATTGATTCTCGTTTGAGTAGCGTCTTCTGATAGAACGTCTTCCTTATTGGAGGCCAATGTTTCTCTATCATTCCTTTTTTGCTGATGACCAATACGCAAGAAGACCATAACCCTTTATTTTATGTGGAGGTTTTACTCAGCCTAAGCTCACTTATATGTCCAAGCCTCTTTGAAATTGGACTCATTTAGCATATGATGTTATTGATGATTTGTATTGATTATTTTCCAAATAATTTTTGGATAATTCACCAAAATCGGACCACTCTTAAAGTATCAATATTTCCCACTTTCAAATAAATGGAGTTTCCCGTTATAACCCAAAGCATCAGTTTGAGGACCACTCACCCATCACATTATGTTAGTCTGATAACGTTATTTACATCCAGTCCCAAGTCTCTAATCTCTAGGCTACACGTTATAAATAACTTAATACTAATCGAGATTCATAGAATTCTGGTCATCATCCTGATGCAATCTTGCCTTGAACTTCATTCCCTGTAAGCTGTACTCCACCATTCCCTGTAAGCTGTACTCCCTTATTCCCTGTAAGCTGTACCACCCTATTCCCTGTAAGGCGTATTCCGCTATACCCCCCCCCCTTTTTTTTTCCATGCAGAACTCTGCTCAACAACAATGCCAATTACATATCTCTTCACATTCTGTTCGTTACAGAACTTCTTTTTGATTAATTGAAGTTGGCGTAAGAACTTTTGCTCCATTCACCTCGAATGTTTATTTATAATCTTTGTCATGATATGGATTGATGGCGATTGTGTTACAAATCGGCTGGATGTAACACAACGGGGAGACCTGAGACTGAAGCTAACTAAATTGGAACCTAACATAAAATCTCTTGGCGGCAACCATTAAGCATCTCACTAAATTTAAATATTAAATAATTACTAATAGTTAAAATACTATAGAAAAATCTTTCATTAAAAATAATTTCCTACTTGAATTTCAGGTAAATGTTTTGAAAATGTACTTATTATGTTTCTTCACCAATTTCCTAGTGATGTCTTCCTAAAACCTATCATTAAAGTTTCTTCAGTGAACAACCCTCTTTTTTTAATATTCAAAATTATGTATATGATACATGGGGGGGGGGGGGCATATGAATATTAGAAAGGCTTAAGTGGGGCATGGCACAAAAAGGGTTGGGGGAAACTGTGTTAGAACCTGACCTTGTAGATTTGGGACAAAAATGTGTTCAATTATGTATATGATACATGGGGGGGGGGGGGCATATGAATATTAGAAAGGTTTAAGTGGGGCATGGCACAAAAAGGGTTGGGGGAAACTGTGTTAGAACCTGACCTTGTAGATTTGGGACAAAAATGTGTTCAAGCTGTGTTTAAAGCAGTTTTCAAGCTGTGTCGAATCTGCTCTCAAATCTGTGTTTAAAGCTGTGGTTTACGCCACGAATGTGACGACCTCGTTACAATTATTATTATGCTGGCTCTCTTCTATGACTCCTTTACGCTATCCTTACACCCTCCCTTTCTCTCTCTCCCCCCCCTCCCCAACTCTTGTCTTCCCAAGCCAGCCTTGCCCGTCCAAAGAGAGGCCCTCCATATCTCACCACTAACATCAATCTTGCTCTGATAACTCAGCATTTCTCCAGTTTGTTTGTTGTTTTTTTGCCTGTCGTCCATTGTTGTAACAAGGCTACGGGTTTTGTTAGTGCTGTTGTTGATGTTTGTGGTACACATGTAATCACAAGGACACAAGGAAACATTGACACTGGCTTGTTATGTCTACTTCACCTAAGATATGAACAGAATACTCACCTTTGACCTTTGCTGACGTCGGGGATTTTCTCTCTTTTCTCAATGACTTATCTATGAAAACCGTGCAGCAGATAATGTATTGGTGGTTCCAGTGACCTATTTGACCCCGCCCCCTAAACCCTGCCACCCTACACACACACGCGCGCACGCACACACACACACACGCGCACACACATACGATCACACACACACAATAATATTATTTTTAAAGTTATATTTGAAAATATTGGAGCGCAACATGACGTGGCTCACAGCAGCTGAGGTAATGTAGGCCCCATTCTCCTTTACAATATAACATGTTTTGTGGGATCCCACAATCACAGGCAGTGTCCACTTAATTTAATAAACTACATATCTCCAGGGGCTTAGCTACTGGGCCAATCAGTGAATATAACATTAATTGCCAGATTTGTTCCAGCCGAGAGTGAAAAAAATGGGGTGAGGGGGTGGGATTTGGGGGGGGGGGTTGGGGGGGGGGGTTGTGGAAACAGATTTACACAATTATTAATTAGCGGATAACTCTGTCTAGTTCCAGGGGGGGGAGTTGTGGAAACAGATTTACACAATTATTAATTAGCGGATAACTCTGTCTAGTTCCATTAATGTTCTGTAAATGTTTCAAGTAAGTCTCCAGATTTTTGTTTCACATCGCGTTTATCTAACCGCCTGAGTTATCCCAATCTGGACAACGTGACTCTTGAACACAGGGGACATAAATCTGTGAGGGTTTTTATAACAAACCGTCGGGCGTGTGACTTGCACTTGCCTCTTTGGCCGCTCCGACCGGCCAGGGGTGCCAACAAATGTACGGCCGAGGTTCACCGAATGGTGTTTGGGGGGGGGGGCGGCTTTTCTATCTCCACCCTTGAAATTTAAAGATGTGCCAGAAACGGGATGCCATGGGGTTGTAAGAAGCCTATCTGGCCTGGTCCGTGTTGTCCAGGTTTTTTTATGAGGGATCTGGTGACGTGTGCAGTGTAAACAGCAGATACACAAATTCCGGAACCAAAAGAATTATCTTCTGAGTATTTTGTGTATGTGTGGCTTTTTTTTGGTTGGTTTTTATTTATTTATTTATTTCTTTTTTGGTTTCTTTTGTTGTTGTTGAGGTCTTGTGGTGATGTGTTGGGAGAGAAACCCAGGGCTAGGTAAACAAAAAACGAGAGGCAAACTTAACTGGGTTAACATTATTAATAGTCCCAAAGAAATCGTTTCGATTATTGACCCCCTTGCTGAATCAAGCTTTACCACCCCCCCCCCCCCCCCCCCCCCCCCCCCCCCCCCCCCCCCCCCCGGCGGCGTAAATCAAATTTGAAGAAACTAAATTGTGAAGTAGCTTTCTATCTTTAGATGGAATCTAGGTCATTTAAAGAAATTAACTAATGCACAAGTCACTGTTCGCTATCTCCCTTGGAGTCCTGCCAATTAACCGCTATATCTTAAGATTCTTTTCCTATTTCGCCCGTTGCAGCAATATTTATTCACCAATTACAGCAACTATCTGCGCACCTGGGTGTAGGAGGTTGAAAGTTAGAATCTTCTAGACTGATTCTCTCTTCTTTACTGCTTTCGATCAAATATAACTTCTGGCTCATGATCTTAGACTTCAGTGTCGGATCATTGATGTTAACTAGGCGGGTGGATGGTCATTGACATTCACTAGGCAGGTGGCTGGTCATTCAGTGGCAGATCATTGACATTAACCAGGCGGGTGGCTGGTCATACAGTGGCAGATCGTTGACATGAACTAGGCGGGTGGCTGGTCATTCAGTGGCAGATCATTGACATTAACCAGGTGGGTGGCTGGTCATTCAGTGGCAGATCATTGACATTAACTATATTATAGGTGGGGGATATATCATTTTTTAATATATATATATATATATATATATATTGTATCTAATCTTAATACTGTGGTTGTAACAATGTGTTGCAAGGGTGGTATCTCTAAGACTTCATTCGTTACAATGGCGTATCTTTGCCCCCCCCCCCATTAATAATAAACGGAGACGCCATTCCTGAGTCACGATCTGTAGTCTGAATATTTTCGTGTTGACACTGTTAGAGTGGAGGATCAGCTAACACAAAAAACCTTCATTGAGATGCAATCAGCTGTTTAGAAACGACACATTATGGCCCTGAAATAAAGCTTAAATAATTAGACTGTGTGTTCGTTGTCCCAGAATCGAGCTCCCCACTGCTCTCTCCTATGTTTTACTATTTTGTCCCATGTTTTTTCCCCTATAAATTTCCATCCTGCTCTGGTGACAGAACGGCTCCTTGCTTAAATTATTTGGCTAGCAAAGACAACATGAATTAACCAAACTAAACGTTCAACATTTTTACGACAGAGATTTCTCGTTCTGTCAGACGGGGGGGGGGACCAAGCCCCGTAACTCCAGCAGCTTGGTTTTGTATTAATGCCCTTGGTGCACCTTCCTTGGTCCCGTGCACGTCTGGGTGAGTCGGCCAGTGTTCTTGTCAAGAGCTTGTGTGCATTCATGTTTCCTTTACGCTCGCTTGATAATCAGATCCATCTCTGTTTTAACGTCATAGAAGTATCTTTAATGGCGTAATGATGTACAATGTTACCAGAAAAATGCGAAGAAGCTTCTAAGCAAGGATCTCTCAAACGCGACTCAACTGCGCCCGTCTTAAGGCGCTGGCTATCCCCTTTAAGCTCGCCGTGACGTAAGTAAAGGGTATTCTTGGCGTGCTCTGGCCAATGCCGTGTGTAATTGGTGAAACTAAACTACCGTTAATCAAACAAAAAGAGGGAAGGGGGGTAGTGCTACTGGCATCTCAACATAATCTCGACGACATCATAAGGTGAATTAGTTCAGCTTGGTTAGATGACGTCCTGTGTCATCATTAGATTAGAGACAGTGTCGTGTGCGCTGAATGCCAAGGTTAGACACACAGATTAAAACGGCTAGTAAATCAAATAGCAGAATTTAAAAACAGGCTAACCAGACTGAAGAGATTCGTCTTAATAACGAAATTATTATTTTTTTTGTGTGTGGCAGTATTTAACTACAAATGTCATTCCCCCCTACCCACATTCATAAAAACTCTGATTGTGAAGTAAATTAAGTAAGTAACTGAGTTATCACAATTTGATATATTCCAGTTCTGTATTCTATCACAAAGTTTGTATTCCAGTTCCTGTATTCTATCACAAATTTTGTATTCCAGTTCCTGTATTCTATCACAAATTTTGTATTCCAGTTCCTGTATTCTATCACAAATTTTGTATTCCAGTTCCTGTATTCTATCACAAATTTTGTGTTCCTGTATTCAGTCACAAAGTGTATTCTAGTTCCTGTTTTCTATCATAAATTGTATTCTAGTTCCTGTATTCTATCATAAATTGTATTTTAGTTCCTGTATTCTATCATAAATTGTATTCTAGTTCCTGTACTCTATCATAAATTGTATTCTAGTTCCTGTACTCTATCATAAATTGTATTCTAGTTCCTGTACTCTATCATAAACTGTATTCCAGTTCCTGTATTCTATCATGGGAGTCCCGAGTACACAGTGGACGAGAGCGACGGTTTTGTCGAGCTCCAAATCTGGAGAGGCGGAAGTGACCTCAGCAAGTCGTCCAGCGTCATGGTCAGATCGAGAAAGAGTGATCCCAAGTCAGCAGACGGTAAGTCCGGTTTCACAAGTAGACCAGAAGCTTCATTTTCCTCATTGGCTGTTTCCATATACACGGTGAACTAATCAGTGTCAATTGGCAGTGTACATCACCGACCCTGGTGCGCATTCGGTGCGTATTTGGTGCGAAATAAAAAAAAAAAACAATGTTTTACCTCATCCCCTGATTTTTTTAAAACGGTTTTGCATTAAATACATGGATTAATGTGAGATTACCGCTCTTGTGTGTCGGTCAGTTGGTCAATTAAAAAGGTCACAAAAATGGAGACAGTTCATCTGAAATGAACATTTTACCCATCATTCCTTGCACCAGGATATAAGGGGAATATCAAAATAACCTGGATGAATAGTAATGAAAGAATTTTCAAACAGAAAAATGTATTTCATTTGCCAGAATTTTTTTACCAATCAATTTATCTTGTTTATAATATCTATTTTATAATAAATATCTATTTTATACTTAGAGGGAATCAATACACTTATTTCAGATACTTGCACCTAAAACTTTCTTGTTACTTGTGTTTAAAATTTTTATCATTTTTTTGTTTTCTTCTTCAGCTGGTCAAGACTACATTGCAATTAACAACGTCCTTGACTTTGGCCCCGGTGAGACCGTCCAGTCCGTTAGGGTGGTCATCATTGATGACGCCGGCAAGCCCAGGCTGGAGGGCCCCGAATCGTTCCTGGTCCAGCTGAGGGGCCCGGTCAACGGCGTCCTGGGGGAGCCCCAGTCCACCATGGTCATCATCAACGACGCCGTGTCCGACTGTAAGTCGGTTCGTATGTTTGTGTGTTTGTTACGCTGATAACTGTTTGTTATTTCCCCGAAAGCAATTTCCCAGTCTTTACCATTTCATTAAGAAAGTCCGTGTGTAATTAATTCATAAGCTGTTGGCATATCTTCCATCTATAACAGTGGTTATTAACCTGGGTTCGATCGAACCCCAGGGGTTCGGTGAGTCAGTCTCAGGGGTTCGGCGGAGGTCCAAAAAAAAAAAAATCAGAAAAAAAAATCATATTTATTTTTCCTATTAAGAAGGGTTCGGTGAATGCGCATATGAAACTGGTGGGGTTCAGTACCTCCAAAAAGGTTAAGAACCACTGGTCTATGACCTTCCATCAGCAGATTAATGATGGGGAGTTTGAAAAAAAATATATATGGATTATTTATGGACATTTAGAAGACAATAAAATAATACAAATGGCAGTAATCTTGTTATAAAATAGTTTTCTTTCACCATTCACTAGTACCCAGCATGCAGTTCAAGGAAGTGACGTACAACGTGAGGGAGAACGACCAAGAAGTCCGAGCCATCATCATCCGGTCAGGGGACATAAATCACGAATCCACCGTCCAGTGTTCCACGCGACAAGGGACTGCCAAGCCTGGAGAGGACTATATCGAGAGACTTGAGACGGACGACTCCGTCATTGTCTTTAACTCCGGTAAGTCAAACTGTCTGTGTTCAGTATTTTTTTCTTCAATGGCTTGTATTTCTTAAGTGCCGGTTGGTTGGGTACGACAAACTATTGTACTTTATAAATATGTGTATGTTTATGTGTTGCTTGTAGAAAAATTGTTAACGCAACTCTCAGAATAAGTCATTGAAATATCTATATATAAAATTCGCCAGCAAAGGTCAAACACCACCACGCTGGCTATATATAGATACGCCAGAGTATGGTTAAATAATGAGTTCACCAGTGCACAAAATATAGTTCCCGATAACTACGCTAAATGATATATATCTAGTTTTAATAACGCGATTGCATTTGGTGCGTAATATTTTCTTTTCGGAAATGAAATCGTGTCAATTTAAGTATTGTGTCAAAAATATTCGGTTTAAAAGTGGTTGGGACATGAGAATATTAATATAGTTCATGGGCGTGAAATAAAAAGGGTGCAGTGACGTATCATGGGAGGAAGAGGTGTAGCAAAAATTGGGATTCTTAAATGTGCGTTACTTAAGTTCATGTTTTTGTCAAGTAACTTTACTACACGGGAAGTTCACGCATTGCAAGTGGCGTAGCGAGGGTGTTTGGCGCCCGGGGACAAGATCCATTTTTAGCGCCCCTTTTTTCTTTTTTTCAACTCTCAAACCCATTATTTTCATCAATAAAATATTATCAAAGCACATTTTGGCGCCCCTACCTTACTGGCGCCCGGGGACATCTATCCCCCCTGTCCCCACCACGCTACGCCTCTACGCATTGCTGCCGCCAATGTTTGGCAGGCTTTAACGAGTTCACGATAAACAAATACAAGGAACGTCCTGTGACCTTGCAGTGGTCAGACTCTGGCATTTTCTGCATCGATGTGCCTTCTTTGAGCAAGATACCCAGAGCTCCCGTTGTTTGAGATTCATTGTCTGAGCTCTAAGCAAATCTAAATAAATATCTTAACTTCCGCGTGATTTCTAGAAATTTGATTAAATAAACACCGACTGAAACACCGACTGAAACCCGACTGAAACACCGACTGAAACACCGACTGAAACACCGACTGAAACACCGACTGAAACACCGACTGAAACACCGACTGAAACACCGACATAAAGATATATGAATGCAGTTTCCGGGTCAAATTCATCATGCCAACATCCGTCGGTCACAATGTGACGATGGTGTAGACTTTGCAGGACGAAAATGCCTGGGATTATTCTTTTTAGGATCATAAGCGAATCGCCTCCCTCCCTCCCTCCCTCCCACCACGCCGCTGTATAACCCAATTTGTGGCTAATACAGCTTTGCGCCAGTGGCGTCGCTGGAGTTGCCGGAATGTTTCATTGTGTCAATGTTATTCGCCTACGGGACTCCATCTCCGGGTTTGAAGTCCGAGTTGCCATCCAAGGTTAACGAGTCCCATCCAAGGTTAACGAGTCCCAGCCAGCCGGGGAGTTTTTGCTTGACTGAGCTTTGGTGGGGAGTGATCTCCAGTTTGACTCACTTTATACCATACGGCCACCCCCCCCCCCCCCCCCCCCCCCCCCCCCCCCCCCCCCCCCCCNCACATCACTTTTTCAGCCAGAAGAAAAAAAAAGAAAAAAATCATGGGTCGGGCTACACGCGACCAGGTGCTCGCGCGCCCCAAGCCGCCCCCTACCTACCACTGTTATCGTGTACCCCACCGGATCAAAGCCCATGCTATGGTATTATGACATCACTCGCAGTGAGACATTCCTTCCAGGTGTCCCTGTGAGAGGCTAACCCTCGCCCCCCCCCCCCTTGCACCACGAGTGGCTGAGTCCATGTTTATCTGTGGGCCGAGAAAGTTGATACTCCCAGCGAGCCCATGCTCGCCACTAATGAGTCGTGTTATACTCACCAGAACCACTCGGCATGGATGGGCTGTGAAGGGAGAGAAGCCCGCCTGTTTTTAATTATCACCGCGTTGTCCTCCCTTGCCCTTTAAAAAAAAAAACGCGTCTCTCAAGGGTTGCTATCTGCTGCCATCTTGTAAGGTCATGTGACCTCGGATAGTGGCACCAGAGGGCGCTGTCCTGTTCTAGTTAGCAGCTTTCCGTTCGATTCTGTAGAAAAACCATCTGAAGATACATCTCTCTTTGGCAATTAGTCTTAAAGATGATTGTTATTAAAAAAAATACTTAAAAGATAATTTGACAAATAGTCCATAAAAAGTACATCACTTTTGTGTTCTTTCTTACACTCTATTCAACGTCATTTTTATTTATTTGTTTTTCTTGAAATTATGCTATGTTAGACATATGCTACGTAAGACATTTGCTATGTAAGGCATATGCCATTTAAGACATATGCTATTTAAGACATACGTTATTTAAGACTTATGCTATTTGCGACTTATCATATTTACGACATGCAATTTAAGACACATGCTATTTTAGACTTATTTTATTTCAGACCTTAGCTATTTTCCTTTTAGCCTTTAAGATACAAGCCTTTCGTCTCTCACTATAAAAATAAAAAAAAAGGAGGGGGGGGGGGTGATTTTTGTGAAATGTTTTGAAAAAGGTTGCTTTTCAGATAATTCCTCTTTTCTTTCTTTCTTTTATAACTCCTAGTTTCCTTCTTGTCTAACTCCTAGTTTCCTTCTTGTCTAACTCCTAGTTTCCTTCTTGTCTAACGCCTAGTTTCCTTACCTGTTCACCTTAGACGGAAATTTGCGGATTTACAAAATGAGTAAAAAAAAAATGCCCAATGGATTATTCTGTCTGCTTACGTCAGCATGCAATTTTTTGTGTCCAGTGGTGTATATTTGTAAAATGCGGTGGTTGGGTGAGACATTATTTTCTTAAGATTCAAAACCTGTGGTTGGTAATTTTCTCATATATTAGATTATAAATTCAATTTATTTAATCAGTTCAATTATGGTTGTTGCTTGTGCCAAGGAGTTACGCCAGTTGACGCCCGGTAACGTCCGGTGACGCCAAGAAACGTCCGGTAACGTCCGGTGACGTCCAGTAACGTCCGGTAACGTCCGGTGACGTCCGGTTACGCCCGGTAACGTCCGGTAACGTCCGGTGACTTCCGGTAACGTCCGGCGACGCCCGGTAACGTCCGGCGACGCCCGGTGACGCATCGCTCAGAATAGGGCAATTTGTCATTGAACTTTTCATAATGAACAAACACATCTCAATGAACAAACACATCACAATGAACAAACACATCAAAATGAACAAACACATCCCACTGGTAGTGGTCAGAGTCCGGCAGTTTCCTCTATGTCTCTTCATTGAGTCAGATATCTTCTTCGGGTCAGTGACTCTCAGCCAGAGCGCCTATTGTGTGAGATTCCTTGTCTGAGCTGTAAGGGCATCTTTTCACTTTCAAAATTCTGACACTTGAGACAAATTAAAAGATTATAGTTGTGCAGAGAAGATCCTCATGTTACGTACCTTCAAACCCTCTTCCAGATAAGAGCTTTCACATTAGTTTCCTCCACGGCCTGTTGCGATATGTTTTTTGAGAGCTACTGACCTAGACAAACTCCAATGTAGGCACTTGACATGCTGTTGCTGGATTGGGTTGCAGCACCAATCCGCTAAAGCTGGCCGCAGCTGTGAATAATGACAGGTAGTTTATTCGGCTGAAATAAACAATTTTGAAAAAGAAAAAAAAAAAAAAATAAATACTGAGTTTCTGCTTTGAAAGTGTCTGTTTTTTTGTTTTTTTTTTGTTTTTTTTTTTGTTGTTAGCAGCGGTTCTCAATTTGTGCCACTTTTAAATAGGATAAGAACATAATAAGAACATAGTTCTAACAAGAAGTGTCAGACACAATTAGTGTCGGGAACAAGTCAAGTGCGCTGATGCACAGCCCTCAACCTATCACTAGCGATGGGGCGCTAGGAATAACTGTATTGTAATGTTAAAACGTGCTTGAATCCATTCGTGTTGATGATTGTGTTCAAGCTGTTGATGATTGTGTTCAAGGTGTTGATGCTTGTGTTCAAAATGTTAATGCTTGTGTTCAAAGTGTTGATGCTTGTATTCAAGGTGTTAAAAGTTCGAAAGACTCACAGCCTATGCAAGCATACGGGTAATTTGTGTGAAATGTGCACTCTACCATATATAATCCCTTGGAATATGCACTCCTCCATATATTATCACTTGAAATGTGAACTCCCCATTTATTATCCCCTGAAATGTGCACTCCCCCATTTATTATCCCCTGAAATGTGCACTCCCCCATTTATTATCCCCTGAAATGTGCACTTTCCCATATATTATCGCCTGGAATGTAAAGGCCCCCCATTTATTGTCCCTTGGAATGAGCGTTCTCTATTCGTAAATTCTGCATCAGATTAAATGTTTACCTTTTACTGGATGGTTCCTACAGGTTGGTGATGGTGTATAGAGCGCGGTAAACGTTTGATAATGTTGGACTGGATAGGATTTTTATTCCATTACGCGTGCAGACTATATAACTATATCTTACAGGACAAATTTTAAACAAGATATTTATCATTTACTTCATTGGTCTCCCGTGTGCTGTGTAGCCACGCCCGCCAAGCAGCCGATCCCGAGGATAGGCACAATCTGGTATTGACAGCAGCCGGGTATTGACAGCATCCAGGTAATGATAGCAGCCCGGGTATTGACAGCATCCAGGTATTGACAGCATCCAGGTATTGACACCATACAGGTATTGACAGCATCCAGGTATTGACAGCATTCAGGTATTGACAGCCCGGGTATTGAAAGAAGCCCGCGTATGGACAGCATCCAGGTAATGACAGCAGCGTGGGTATTGAAAGAAGCCCGGACCTTGACAGCAGCCCGGGTATTGTGTAGATCTACCGGAATTGAACAAAATACCCAAGCTGTTTACAAAAATCTCTGGCTATTGACAAAATTCCCCTTCATTTGGAAAAAAAACCGAAGTTTTGAAAACTGAGATGCGCAACAAAATTGAATTTCTGTGGAAGCCAAAAAAAAAAAAAAAAAAAAAAGAAAGAAAGAAGTGGGTGAAGTATCAAACGGTGCCAAAAATCTTGTCTAAAAAAACGATGATAAAAAAAAAAACCAACTAAACACTGTCTTTGTTTGTAAGGCCTTTCATCCACCCACTTTCGCTTAATTTTCGTAAGCTCTTGGTTTATTTTTTTTATTTTATTTTTTTGGTTGGTGGGGGGGTGGGGGGGGGATACAATCTTAGACTTTTAATTGAGCTTTAAATTTATGAAGTACACAACTCAAGAACCGTGTAATGACAGACGTGTGCTACTGTGGGTACTTCAGGATCAACTAGTCTGTGGCAAAATACTGTATGTTTATTTTACGGCAAGTCCATCCCATCTTAACATTAGAGCGTAAATCAAATGATTGCACTAATCTTCACTGTGAGCCCTTGACAACCACAAAACGAATGTCATGGCAACGATTCTGTCAATTCGTCTGTATCTGTCGATTCCTCTGGATCTGTCAGCGCCTCTGAATCTGTCACAGCTCTGTATCTGTCACAGATCTGTATCTGTCACAGGCTCCCTATCTGTCACAGCTCTCTATCCGTCACAGCTCTGTATCCGTCACAACTCTCTCTGTCAAAGCTCTGTATCTGCCAACTGCAAATCTCACCGTAAGCAGGGTCTTGATCTCGGGAGAACAAATCATATTTGTTAACTGCAATTATAATAAGCGAACGATTTTGAAGAAAATAGACTACAAGGTTGAACGAGCGCATAAAAGAGTGGCATAAACGAGAGGCATAAATGGGAAAATAAACGAGAGGCATAAATGAGAACATAAACGTAGCCAAGACAATCAAATTAGCTCCGTCGAGACTCGCCAACGTAGCTTTGACATTCCTAAAGATATTACCTGTAAGGAAACTTTCTTTGATTGCCACGACCTGCACTGCTAATGAACACATGATTGTCTGGGCCCACTCTACTAATGAACACGAGATTGTCTGGGCCCGCTCTACTAATGAACACGTGATTGTCTGGGCCCGCTCTACTAATGAACACATGATTGTCTGGGCCCGCTCTACTAATGAACACGAGATTGTCTGGGCCCGCTCTACTAATGAACACATGATTGTCTGGGCCCACACTGCTAATGAACACGAGATTGTCTGGGCCCGCTCTACTAATGAACACATGATTGTCTGGGCCTGCTCTACTAATGAACACATGATTGTCTGGGCACACACTGCAAATAAACACGTGATTGTCTGGGCCTGCTCTACTAATGAACACATGATTGTCTGGGCCCGCTCTACTAATGAACACATGATTGTCTGGGCCCGCTCTACTAATGAACACATGATTGTCTGGCCCGCTCTACTAATGAACACATGATTGTCTGGACACGCTCTACTAATGAACACATGATTGTCTGGGCCCACACTGCTAATGAACACGAGATTGTCTGGGCCCGCTCTACTAATGAACACATGATTGTCTGGGCCCGCTCTGCTAATGAACACGTGATTGTCTGGGCCCGCTCTGCTAATGAACACGTGATTGTCTGGGCCCGCTCTGCTAATGAACACGTGATTGACTGGGCCCGCTATGCTCATGATCACGTGATTATCTGAGCCCGC